>CAUYQG010110397.1:0-12036 GCA_963574415.1 Tarsius wallacei | reverse complement strand
ATTGCCTGAGCCCGCGGGTTCGAGACCCGCCTGGGCAACTTGGCGAGACCTCATCTTTACAATAAATAAATAAATAAATCAGCCAGGTGTGGTAGCGCACGCCTGTAGTTCCAGCTACTCGGAAGGCTGAGGCGGAAGGATCGCTGGAGCCCAGCAGGGCGAGGCTGCGGTGGCCGGGAGCGGCCATTGCACTCCAGTCTGGGTGACAGAGTGAGACTCCAACTCCAAAAAAAAAACAAACATATAAATGAAAGTAAACCAAACTTCTCTTAGCACAGAGACCAAGTCAAAGGGAACTGGACTCACAGGGGCCAAAAACTTCCTGGATTTGGGTAAGAACATCTCTAGAAAGTGGCTACCTCTTCGATGTGCTAGACCACCAGAATAATTCTGAGGAAGATGCTGGAATTCTGTCTCAGGGCCAGGGGCACTTGCTGTAAGTACAGGCAGAGAGGGGTGCGGGAGCTGAGAGCAGACAGGCTCTTCTCCTGGAACTGGCTGAGGAAGTTGGGGAAGGCATCAGGGAATCATCACAGTGACATCAGGGGCTCCACCAAACCCTCGTCCACAGGCCCTGGCTCTGCCTGTGTGGTCAGGGCACAGCAGTAACCCTCGATCCTCTGAAGAATGGGTTAAAGCCCAGGCCCACCTCGCGGCCACCCAGGAGAATTCTAGCCCCTTTCTGCCACCCATAGGCGAGGTCACACTCGGAGAGTACAACGACAAAAGGAACCTTAGCCCGAGCAAAACATGACTTGCAAAGGCAGTGTCGTGAAAGGAGAGGAGGGGTGGGGCGAAAAGCGGAGGGAAACCGCATCTAAGACTAAAAGAGGAGATTCCAGCGAGCCTGTGGGCGGCAGCCACTCCTCGACTACCACTCTCCCCAGTCGGACCGGGATCACCCGGTGAACAGAAAGGAGGAGCAGCAGAGGGGATCTGCCGTGACTCCGCGGTCAGGCAGGCGGGAAGAAAGCCCCAAGCCTCGCCGCCAGCGCGGTCCGGGGAAGCCCGCGGGCCTCTTGCCAAGCTCCTGCCCACCGCCTGGCCTCACCTGGGTTTGGGAGGGCCTGAAGGCAGAGTCGAAGCTGCCCTGCAGGGAGTCCAGGAAGGGCTGGACCTTGTAGAGCCCGTGCGTGGTCTGGCCGGAGCGGAAGGCCACCACGTGAAAGTACTTGAGGATCTTCTCGAAGCGGGCCTGGCTCATGACGAGGGCCAGGCTGCGGTTGCTGTAGAAGCCGCCGCTCCAGATGCGGAGGACGGACTCGCAGTGCGAGACGCTGGTGGAGATCATGTAGCCCAGGAACGCCTTCATCTCCGCCAGCGTCACCTCCTCCCAGGCCCCGTCGCTCCCAAAGCGCTCCTGGAACTTCCTGGCGTACATGTTGGTCTGCACCACCATGCTCTTGAGGACGTTGTCCGGGACGAAGAGCTGGAAGAAGTCCACGGCGCTGGCGCTGGGGGGCATCTTGCGGGTGGGACCTGAAACCAGAGACAGGTGGAGCGCCTGTGACGACGGGCAGCACACCCCACGGGTGCCCACCGCCTCCCTCCCTCCACGGGGTGTTCCCGGCTCCCGCTGGCTTCTGGGTCTCCCTGTGCTCCAAAACAGCCAGCCAGCCAGCTCTCGGCTCGCCCCAGCATGGGGCCCTCTCCGCGCCAACACTGAGGGGACGAAGGGCCCCGACACCTGAGGGCAGGTTGCATCTTCACACCAGACCAGAGGGACGGGTCTCCGTCTCAGGGCTCCCGGCTCTCGACAGCCAGGGCGACACAGTTGTCTGGGGAGCTTCGCACACTCAGGGCACAAGCCAAGATGTCAGCAGGAACACACACACACACACACACACACACACACAAGCCAAGATGTCAGCAGGAACACACACACACACACACACACACACACACACACACACAAATGCATATATTTAGAAATATGTAAATATATCCACCCACAAATACCTTTCAGAAATCCAAGTATACATAACTTAGAAGAATTATGTGCCAATCTAAGGAACTTCTCTATACCGAGGAGAAGAAACCATATATACATTAAATATATATATATATACATTTAAAATATAGATATTATATATAAAAACCAAATGTATAACAAATATACATAGATTCATAATATATAATATTCATTATGTATAATGTATATGTGTATACATACCTACAAAAGGGAACCCAAAAAACCCCAGAATTTATCAAAATCGCATGTTTATTCTTACAAGTTTAAACTTTAGTCACCTTCAAAGTACTCTCCATTTGGTGCAATACACTTATCAAGATACTTCTCCACTGCTCAAAACAGTCTTTGAACTCATCAATTTTGATGCTTTTTAGTGCCTCTGTGATCTTTTGTTTCACCTCTTCTACTTCAGCAAAATGTTTCTCCTTGGGGACTTTTTTCATTGGGGAAACAAAAAAAAAGTTGTTCGGGGCAAGATCGGGTGAACAGAAAGGGTGGGACACAGAGATCACGCCATTTCCAGTCAAAAACTGCCGAACACTCAGCGCAGGGTGAGCAGGTGCGTTGTCCAGGTGGAATAACCAGGCACCTTTCTGCCACAACTCGGGGCATTTCTTCCACAAATCGTGATGTACCCTTCTCAAAACGTCCAGATAAAAACTTTGGTTGACTGTTTGATCCAGGGGAACAGATTCTAAGTGTACTACAAGGGGCCTGCTCTCCAAAAGATAATTCTGTTTGGGGAGGGTCCATATATATACTCTCCTATAAAAAGAAGGCATTCCAACCCTCCACCCCCAGACAGAGGCGCACGGCCCAATCTGCTGCCTCCTGTCCTGCCACACATGGGCGCTGCCCTCCTGCTGCCCACCCACTCCAAGAAGCCCATGGCAGCCTGCTTTTTCTGCACACAGGCAGATCCAATTTCTACAGATCTGGCACATTCAGGAAATACCGATCCAAAGAGAAAAGGGCACAGGAAGGGAAGAGAGGAGATAGGACCCATGGAATTTTCTTTTTTTTTTTTTTTTTGAGTTGGGGTCTTACTCTGTCACCCAGGCTGGAGTGCGGTAGCACACTCCTGGCTCACCACAGCCTCGACCTCCTAGGACCAGGCAATCCTTTCACCTCAGCCTCCCAAGTAGCTGGGACTACAGGTGCATGCCACCCTGCATGGCTAATTTTAAAAATTTTTTTTGTAGAGACAAGGTCTTGCTGTGCTACCCAGGCTGGTCTTGAACTCCTGGCCTCAAGTAATCTTCCTGCCTCGGCCTCCCAAAGTGCTGGGATTATAGGAGAGAGCCACCGTGCCCAACTGGCTCACAAAACTTTTAACATCAGGACTTGGTTATGGTTTTCTGACTTTCATTTTCTTATAAGTTGAGGTGCTTTTGTAAACATGCTTTCACTACTTGGGGCCTAAAAAATCCTGTCCAGGAAAGAGAGCAATTTTCATTAAGCATTCCCTACGTGGTAACTTTAAATTTATTAGCAAATAAACCTGAAGGGGCTGGTGTAGAAAATTTCACCAGTGGAATAGAACCTCACAATTCTTGACTCATATAGTCCTTTGAATGAATACATGTGTATGTATATATGTGTGTATGTGTATATACATACAGATATAGTCATGCACCTCAAAGTAACGTTTTAGTCAATGACAAGCCACGTAGACAGTGGTAGTCCCACAAAATTATAATGAGATACAGTGTTTTAGCTGTATCTTTTCCACGTTTAGACATACAAATACTAACAACGTGTTACAGTGGCCTATAGTATGCAGTGTAGTCACATGCCATACAGGTCTGTAGCCTAAAAGCAACAGGCCCTCCCATCTAGCCTGTGTGTGTAGTAGGCTAGATCATCTAGCTTTCTGCAAGTACACTCTATGATGTTCACACCATAATAAAATTGCCTATCCACTCACCCCTGTGCTCAAGCAATCATTGTCAATGGCAAAGGAACTATTGAAGTTATAATTGTATTAAATTAACGCGAATAATTTGGATATTTTATTTTATTTTTGGTTGCTTGGGTAACTTTAGCCCTTAATTAACCAAGCATATGTGGTTTGTTTTTCTTTTTTCTTTTTCCTTTTTGGGTACAGCTGTAAAATTATTTGGATATAGGAAATGTTGTGTTATTCTTGCAGCCTTGATATTCAGGGTGGAGTGTAAAATATAAATTTTTGTGAGATTTCAAAGATTAAGATTATTTTGATAACATTATTTACAGATTTAAAAGATGTGGTTATCACAAGTCTATTGGGGCGGGAACTGCTGCATAAAATAACTAACTTGGAATAAATATTTTGCATCAAAAATAAGAAATAAATAAAACTGCCTATCAAGGCATTTCTTAGAATGCCTCTCTGTTGCTAAGTGACACATGACTCGTGTGTGTGTGTGTGTGTGTGTGTGTGTGTGTGTGTACACACATACATATTTTAAAATACCTATGGCTTACAATTCCATGTAGTAACTTAAGATAGCCTAAGAGTACAAGGGAGATTTATAGGAGACAAGCTTTGCTTCCACTGTGTCCGGACAGCAATTTCTAATAAAAGCTATTCTCATTCTTCAGATTTTAACTACCATTCTCCCCAACCTTCCTGTACTACTAATTTAGATGGTTTCTGAAAAACAAGTTTTTCACAGCAAAACTAAGACAGATAATGTGCACAAGACAGCCCAGGTTTTAGAATCAGACTGATAGATTTGGAGAGCCAACACTATAAATTTACTTCTAGCTAACCATGCAAGCTTAGATAAATTTCTTAATCTCTCCCAACTCTAGTCTTCTTGTAAAATAGACACAGAAACGCCTACTGTGAAAGGTTGTCACACAGAGTAAAATAAATGAAGACGCAAGTGCACTCAGCACAGTACCTAGCCCAAGCGAGGCACCTAACACTTGGTAACTTTTACTGAGATATTATCAACAGAAGTTCCTTGACACTGGGCTGAGGACTTTCTAAGGCACGCTCTAATTGTCCTCATTTTACAGAAGAAGCAGAGGCCTGGAGAGAGAAGTGACCACCACATTCACTTTCGCCAACCATTTCTTCGCGCACCAAATAGGTCTGGAGGAGGATTCCACATGAGTTGCCTGAAGCTACTTGACGAAAATCATTCTACTCTAGCGCAGCCTTGCAGGTGGGTGTAGCCATAAAGCATTCAAGGACGGTGCTCAAAGAGGAGGAAACCCAGCATCTTAATTGCTACATCATGCTGACTATGCAGAATGGAATTTCCTCCTCCCAAAGTTGTATTTGAAGTGATTTTGCCTCCTGGGTCATTGCAAAATGAACTCACATGGCAGTCCCTGGCCTGGTCAACGCCTTCATGAAGAAATGGGGATGTGGCCAGCTCCCTCGTATCTGTTTAGTTTTGATTTACAAGCATCCACTTCTAGTTGCCGTGA
Organism: Tarsius wallacei; assembly: GCA_963574415.1. Lineage (NCBI taxonomy): Eukaryota > Metazoa > Chordata > Mammalia > Primates > Tarsiidae > Tarsius > Tarsius wallacei. The sequence continues at coordinate 6,641 of CAUYQG010110397.1, read as the reverse complement.
TTACTGGTATTCGCGAAGTCTTGACACAGGTCAGTCATTGAGGAGGGAGGGAAGTCGATTCAGGAGACCCAACTCCATCACCAAGTTAGTTAGTAACATGGCCATTTCACAGGACGGCCCTGGGGTGGGCAGCATCCCCAGCGGAGACAAGACTCCCACAGGTTTGTCTTGTTATGGAGAGCTTTTCCAGATACTGCCCAGTCATCCTCACAGCATTCCCTCAAGGCATCATCTTATCAGCAGCTGAGAAAAACGGGAGCTCAGAGGTGGAAGGATGCCATCGGCTCCAAATGACTCCCACAGTCAGGGTGACCTGTGGGTCTCCCTTGGCCCAGGGCCAGTCCAAGGGCACCTGCTGCAGGTGTCAGCAGCATTCCTCCCTGTCCTGTCTGGACAGCAGTGCTGCGGCTCATCTACACGCAGTGCAGTCTTCCCATCAACTCCTGCAAGCACCACCTCTCTCCTACTCTGCGAAGCTCCCGTGCCATGGCAGGGAAGGGGGAATGAAGACACATAGCTCGGGTAAGTCCGAAGGGAAGGGGAGCCTGTATGGCAAAAAGATGCAAAGGCAGTGTGGAACTGGGGACAGAAAGTGGCAGGGTCTCAGAGGAGGAAGAGGAGCTTCGACCTGGTGTGTCTCTGGATGGGGTTCCAAGCACTGACGGTGCCTTGCCAGGCAAAACCTCACACGGCCAGCCCTCTCCTTCCCCAACAGGTCATCACATCAAAGCCTATGTCACCACACCTACCTGCCTCTCAGCTCAGGGCATCTCCCACTCCCTCAGACCCAGGGCAGCATTTCCCGTGGCCCACTAGCACCGAATCCCCCCAAAGGGATCCCCTTCCTAGCTGCTCCGGAGAGAGGAAACAGAACCCCGCTCCTCAGCAGTGACTCAAAAAGCCGATGTTCCATTTAGAAAGGGAATGGCAACACAAGGACAGGGAGGGAAACCGCTTGTTCAGAGGACACTGGAGTGCTACAGTGATCCTGGAACACAGAGTAGGGTGCAGTACTCTCGCCCCAGGAGTCGACTGTGTAATAAAAGAAGCAGGTGACAGGTGAGGACTCAGGCTCAGCTAAGATCTGTGCCAACAAGAGGGACCCTGACTCCAGACCTCAGGGGAGGCAGGGCCTGGGAGACTCCTAGACAGCTTGTCTGAGATGAGTTTTACAGTGACTGGCGAAGTCACCGGCCCAGTCAGTGACTTGCAGGGTGTTTCGGGCAACGAGAACATCTCATGCAAAGGCCCCGGAGCCAGAGAGAATGCCCTGTGTTTAGCGCTGCCCAAGCATCAGTGGGGCATGGGGTCAGGAGTGTGAGGAGCCAGTGAAGAACTGAGCTCAGCATGACCCTGCCCATGATACTTCAGGTGAGACCTGACAGGGAGTTAACGGTGAGGTGGCCACACCAACTTCCTCTGCCAGCCCCTCCAACTCCGTGTGCTGCACTCCGTTTCCCTACAGTATGCACAGCACAGGGAGTGGATAACAGGGTGCCTGGGGTGGGCCAGGCACCTCCAGCCACCGTGGTGACCACCTTTGGCCTGGATGACAGACGGCCTTGGGGACAAGCAGAAGCTGGGCCAGGCCTGGACCCAGCGAGCTCTTTCCCCCCGAGGGCATGGTCTCTCACTTTATGAAGCATTGCCCCCTCAAGGCTTCTGGCCACCTGGCCACCGAGCAGCCCTCAGGCCCCACTGGGTGTCCTTCTGTGCTGATTATGGCTCAGGATTGTGTTTTTGGCCGTTTAAGCTCATGTGGGGTTTGCGCCTGCAACCCGCCCTGACCCCAACTACAATGTGAAGGTGGAAGTCAAGACGCCACGCTCTCTCCATGTCCTCAAAGCCTGTGTCACAGCCTGGCAGCACTTCGCCTGTCCACAGGATGGATGAGGAGCAACCCAGAGGGGAGAGAGGCTTGGCCCACCCAGGCCAAGAGGCACCTTTTCTGGTTTCAGTGGGAAGGGCTGGGTCTCTGTGGCAACGGCCCCTGTGCTAACGCCTGGGGACAAAGTTTGGTCAGCCAGGAACTCCCGTGTGTTCGGGGGAGACTGAGTGGGAAGGCAGGAAGCGAAGTGGGAGACAGTCCTCTGCTAGCCTGGCCAGTGGGTGCAACTTCGGCTACATCCCAGGATGCCCATGGGAGCCAAAAAGCCAACAGGATGCTCTCTCTTCACGATGGGCAGGACGAGGGAGGAGTGTGTTACAGGCGACCTCAAAGTCATGAAGCCTGGCGCACTCCGCTCTGGACCCTGCTGTGTTCAATTCCTTCCCTCCCGTCCCCCACCCTTGAACTGGGGCAAACCACTTGGGAACCTCTCTTGGCCTTTCCTTGGCTATGGCCCTGGGCAGGACCAGAACCCCTCTGCGTCTCAGCTTCCTTGTCTATCAATGGAAGGGCAACCACGGAGGGAATGAAAGTCACATGACCTCACTCACACACCGGTAAAGCTGTAGGTCCTGGTCTTGGGTGCGCGGGTCCTGGTGGACCACTCCCACTCTCTCCCTTCACTCAACCCATGACTCGACCATGGGCCTGGGTGCCAGCTGAGCACCCCGCATGTGAAACTGACCCCACCTTCACCCCATCAAGAAGAGGAGGGTGGCTTTTTGTGCTTTTTCAGCGGCAGCCTTTCAGAGACTCGGTACTCATTTTGGGGCGTGGGAATGGTGTCCTGTATACACTGGTACTTTGTGGCACAAACTGTTAGCAGTTTTGTGATCCAGATAAGGATCAACTGAGATTGTAAATGAAGGGTTTAAAAGAAGGGGATCTTTTATCTCTAGACTAAATCCAACAGGTATAAAAACATAACCAGAATATCCTGCATCACCACAAAAGTATTCCTCTCATCGGAGACACTGAAAACTGCATTCCATAAAAGCGTGATGTAGAAAACAGCCGATTCTATTGCGCTCAGTGCCAGCTGCAGCTGGTCCTCATCTTCAGCTCAACTCATCTCCATTTCTCTGGCATCCTTGTTTCCTTCCCCATGTAGCTGATTTGCAGGACCAGCCTGTGGTCTATTTGGGAAACACCTGGGGACCAATCACACCCATACAATTCAATCACTCAGACACCAAGTGCTTCAAAAAGACTTCTTCCCTTGTTTATCCTTTTTGTCCAGACCAGTAACAAACCTGACTGTCAGCTGGATCAGGGGTCTTCCCACAGGGGCTGGCACCCTTGGTGAGAGTCCTGGCCCTCCTTCTGCCACCCCCGGGGTGTGGCATCCCTCCTCTGGGTAGCCAGGTGAGATAGCTAGTACCTTCACACGCTGGACAGCTGTGTGGGGCACGGAGGTCTGACCTGCAGTGCTTGACAATCTACCACAATTGTGTTCAGATTACTGTTAACCCTCTAAACGATATCTTCTAACAGAGAACACACGAAGCTGCTGACCACTCTCTAGAGCCCTCCGAAAACATGCAGAAGGGCGGGGCATTTCCTAAGCCAGGGGAAGTGAGGACAAGTTGGTGGCCCAAACTTTACCTGCATGCAGCCCACTTCTGTAGCTAACCCTGACCTGTACCTCACCTCAAATAAAATAAGAAAACATGCAAAAACTCTGCCGGAAAACCCCAAGTACAGCTTCAGTTACGTAAGTGTATCAGCTGCAGGGCTTTCTTATTAGGAACACACAAGATAAACCGTGTGCATGTGTTTGCATGTGCAAAGTATTCCTCATGCTAATGCAACACAGTGGCTGGCAAAAACACTGGCAATAAAAAGAAGACCATTTTAGGATCAGGTATCTGAACTAAGGCTATTTATGGGAACATTGGACCACAGAATAGCTGCAGGTAGTTTGTCCAGACTAGAAAGCATCTCATCCATTGCGTAATACAGACACGAAGCCCATAACCTTGACTATAGGTCATGTGGCAAAGAGGTGCCAAGAAGGGATGACACGTCCCCAAAGCCCAATGTATCCAATATTTGAAGGTGGTTCACCTTCAAAACCATGTGCCAAACAAAGCACATGCACACGTAAGAGGCAGCCATTCTCACACAAGACATAAAACTTCAGTCTGGGTGGTGGTTCACTCAAGGGCCTGCCACCTACAAATGACCTGCTTTGGGCAAAGGTGGCGCTGACCATCTTGGAGGGCACCAGATGAGTGGTGGAGCAAGGTTGGTAGAGTCCCCTCCAGTGTGAGCACTGCACTGCCACATGCCCAGGCTGAAGGCACTCCAATCAAAACCCCCATCGAATGTACCCACCTCGTACTGTGGGCCCCACCTCTAATTTGAGTGGTGGCATTTGACATTCTGCATCACATGAACAAAAGGTTCTCTGGACTTTTTCGGTGAACAGAGGTCAGGCCAAGTATGTTCCTACTGACTGAATGAAGGATTTTTATTCCTTCAACCAGATCCGGGGCTCCATGTAAATTCAAGATGACAGCACAAGAAGAGTCATAAACATCGTGCCTAACACAGGGATGGATACACAGCAAATCCTCAGATGTCAAACGAATGAAAGAACGCCCACGAACACGAAGCCTCACTGTGACTTGACCCCCTCAGCAGCAGCAGCCTAAAAGGTCAGGAGGTGACGGGGATGTTCCGTGACAGTCTGTGAGTCCTGCCATGCCTAAGTGTGTCATGGCTCTCTTCTTCCCATGCTGCTCATGACTAAGCTCATCCATTCTGCCCTTGACCAAGGTTATCATTCTTCTCTCTCTCTCTTTCTTTTTTTGGGGGGGGGTTGGAGTCTCACTCTGTTACCCAGGCTGGAGGGTGGCAGTGGCACGCTCCCAGCCACCACAGCCTCACCCTGCTGGGCTCCAATGATCCTTCTGCCTTGGCCTTCCAAGTAGCCGGAACTACAGGTGCGTGCTACCACACCCAGTTAATTTTTTTTTATTTATTGTAGAGACGAGATCTCCCCGAGTTGTTCAGGCTGGTCTCGAACCCACGGCCCAGGCAATCCACTCGCCTTGGCCTCCCAAAGTGCTGGGATGACAGGCTGAGCCACCGAGCCCGGCCTCACTTTTTTTCACTGGTAACTTACCTAACTACCTTGCCAAGACTAACTCAGTCAGACAATGACGCACTTTGAGGAAGGTAAATGATTATGCCAAAGGCTCACATCATTATTCTGAAATAGTTGCTGTCCAGTGAAGTTGATATCCTGAACTAGGTCAGCTCCAGCTCCCTCCAGGATTCACGAGATATGTGAGCGTGGGCAAGCAACTTAACCTCTCTGAGCCTCAGTCTCCTGGTTGGCAAAGTGAAGATAACAATGGCATCCAATTCACAGAGCTGGTGAAAGGACTAAGTGGGATGAGGTGTCTTGCACGGTGCCTGATTTCTAGTAATACCCTATAAACGGTATGTGATCACACCCACGGTAGCGTCTGCTAAACCCTGATCACAGGCTCTTGCCCTCTTCCTGGGAGCTGAATTACAGACGGCTGTTACAAAACAGCAGCCTTAGCCACCACAGTTTATATTTCAGTTCGACACTGCGTCTATTTTTCGCATGAGGCTGTATTTTTAAAGCCTCTGCTTGGGCACGGAGAGCACAGAATGGCAGACGCATTTTCTCCGCTTCCGTGGCACGTGACGGTGCGGGGTCCATTGGTGAGGGAAAGCCCCATTTCAGAGTGGCCAGGGGATGTGTGTGCCTCCAAGGTAATTCACTACCTTCCTCTGCAACCCCAGTCTCTTCCTCCCCTTATTGTTCCAGCTACACCTTCTGTGGCTCTTGAGCTGCAATCTCGTTGGGACTATTTTCCGTCCACTTGGGATGCTGTTTCTCCCTCAGCCTCCTTCCTCAGACCTGCCTCCTCTTGTTCATGGGACCTCAGCGGAGGCCACTAATGTCCCCAACCTGCCAAACCTCGTACAGTGGCACACGCCCCTCTCCCCCGAGATCATCCTAGTCCTTCCCCCAAGAAAAGCAACAGTAAAAGGGGTCGTGTCACCAGCCACGGGGGAATCTCAACAATAGAAGAGATCCCCTCTCTTCTAGACTCCAAGAAGGACACACCAGTTATGTCCTTGACAGGAGAGAAACCCCGGTGTACCTCGTAGAGGGTCTTCTGCATGTCAGTCGCACTACAACGGACACTCACAGACCCGATTTAATTCTCACAACAGCCAAGCACACAGCTACTGGCCCCCACTTGCCGACGTGGAAGTCGGGGCTCAGGGCGGAGAACTCCCAAGGTTACACAAGCTGGCCAAGGAAGGAGCTGGATGTTCTCCTGGTACCAAGCCGCATCTCACACACGTGGGACACATATTCCCAGATGGCTGGGTCTTTCCATCTCCGGGGTTGCTTTTCATTTCCCACACGCATGTTGATGTGCAGGCCACGCAGGCGGTGGTGAGGAGGAGGGTGAGGAGGAGGCACAGGAGGGAGGAGAAAAGGCTTTGGGAGACAGAGGGAAAAACCGAACGCTGATCAGTTAAATACAAATGGGCTTGGGACTTTTTCTTCACAACTAAAATAAATTCTTAGAATGAAACGTGGGCTGCTGAGGCAAAATGACCCCACCCTCAAAAGCAACGGGAGAGGATGAGGGGCCCGCAGAACAAGCCCAAGGAGTCTGGCTGTTAAGTCTGCAGGGATTTTGTCATTTGTGATGAACCCCTAGGGGGAGGTTAAAGGAAAAAGTGGGCATGAGGT
>CAUYQG010110396.1:0-12088 GCA_963574415.1 Tarsius wallacei | reverse complement strand
ATTTTAAATAAATTTTTTTTTTTTTTTTGGATTGGAGTGTCACTCTGTCGCCCAGACTGGAGTGCAGTGGCCGCTCCCGGCCACCGCAGCCTCAACCTGCTGGGCTCCGGCAATCCTTCCACCTCAGCCTTCCAAGTAGCTGGAACTATAGGCATGCGCTACCATGCCTGGCTAATTTTTTGATTTATTGTAAAGATGAGGTCTTGCTTGCCCAGGTGGGTCTTGAACCCGTGGGCTCAGGCAATCCACTCACCTCAGCCTCCCAAAGGCGCAGGATTACAGGCTGAGCCACCGAGCCCGGCTCAAATTCTTTAAATTAAAATTCAAAAGCAGGACTGGGTCAGATTCTGAGAAATATATACAAACAATACTTTTTTGTTTTGTTTTTAATATTAATTGGCATATAATAATTGTACATATTTTTGAAGTACAATGTGATTTTTTGATAAATGTATACATTATGTTATGATCAAATTAGAGTAATTAGTAAATTCATCACCTCAAAAATGTATCACTTATCTGAGTTGAGAAAATTCAAAATTTTATTTTAGCTATTGTGAAATACATGTATATATTATTGTTAACTATAGTCATCCTACCGTACAAAAGAACACCAGAACTTTTCTGCCTATCTACCTATAATTTTGTACCCTTTGTCCAACTTCTCCCTATATCTCCTCCCTGCTCCACTCTGTAGCCTCTGGTAACCACTATGAGTGAGATCATGTAGAGTCTTTCAGTGTCTGGTTACTTCATTTAACATAATGTACTTTAGGTTTATCTATGTTGTAAATTACAGAATTTCATTCTTTTTATGGCTGAATTGTATTCCATTGTGTATCGATACTGCATTTTATTTATTTACTTGTATGTGGATGGACACAAGTTGTTTCCATAGGTTGGCTGTTGTGAATAGTGATAGAATAAGCATGGGAATGCAGATATCTCTTGAAATACTGATTTTGTGATTGTGTGTTTATATATATACATATATATATATGATAACTACTTTCATTGAGTACATACTGAGTTCTGAGGTACTAATCTAAGTATTTCACATGAATTAACATATTTCATTTTTCTCCAAAGTAATAAATTAGGTAATATTATCATTCAATGTTAAAAATAAGGAAATTAAGGCATAGTGCTATGGTCTGAACGTTATAGTTTCTTCAAAATTCATATGTTGAAACCTAATCCTCAATGTGATATCATTAGGAGGTAGGACCTTTGGGAGGTGATTTGGTCATGAGAGCAGAGCTCTCATGAATGGAATCAGGACCCTTTTAAAAAGAGACCCCAGAGAGTTGCCTGGTCCCTTTGCCATCTGAGGACGCAGCCAGAAGGAGCTGTCCAGAAGCCAGAAAGCAGGCTTCAACAGACATCAAATCTGCCTTGATCTCAGAATTCCCAGCCTTCAGAATTATGAGAATAAATTTCTGTTTTTCATGAGATATCAAATTTATTGTATACTGTTTCAGTAGCCCAGAAAGACTAAGAGTTTATGTGACATTTTTATTTCACCAAGCTGGTTGAACTCAGACTATTTCACAGCTAATGCTCTTAACCACAACAGTTAATTATCATATTGGGTATAAAAAGAAAAATTCAATGGTTATGTCATTTAAAATGTAAAAAGTAATGGCCTAAATTATTTAAATTTAAAAAATCTAGTTTCCGCTACTAATTCCTTTTAACTGTAACTGCTTTTGCCTAAATTCATTAAGTAGCCATTTCTATATTCAGATTGTACACTCATGTTTTTTAGAATGAGATATTTTATTATTTATCTAAATGTGCATTCCAAGTAAGGTAACATTAAAAAAAAAAAGAATAGAACAGAATTTTTGCTACTAAGTACTCTTTTATTTTGATCTACAACTTTACTGAGGGATAATTGATGAATAAAAATTACATATATTTAACATGTGCAATACAATGACTTTATATATTTATACACTGTAAAATAATTAGCACAATTTAGATAATTAACATATCTGTCACCTCACATACTTACCTTTTTCATGGTAAGCCCATTTAAGATCTAATGTCTTAGCAAACTTCAATTATATAAAATAACATTATTAACTACAGTCATCATGCTGTACATTATGCCTCCAGAACTTATTCATTTTATAACTGAAAATTGTAACCAACATCTCTCCATTTTTCCCATCCACTGACTTCTGAAAACCACCCTTCTACTCTTTCTTACTCCTGTATAAGCTTGACTTCCTTAGATTCCACATAAGTAAGCTCATACGGTATTTGTCTTTCTGTGTCTGGCTTATTTTACTTAGCATAATATCATCCAGGGTCACAGATGTTATTGCAAATGGCAATATTTCATTTTTTAAAAGGTTGAATAATACTCCGTTGTGTGTGTGTGTGTATGTGTGTGTGCGTGTGTGTGTGTGTGTGTGTGTTTATACCACATTTTAAAAATGGCTAATCAGTCAATGTGGCCAGAAAAAGCTTGTATTTCCATGAGTGGAGCATTATGGGCAATTCTGGTGAAAGCTCAGAAGAAAAGACAACTAGGGAAAAGTCTGGAATTTCTTAGAGATGACTTAACTGGTCATGATAAAAATGCTTACAGAAATATGGACAGTAAAGGCCATTCTAGTGATGGCTCAGATTGAAATAAGGAATAGCCTACTGCAAACTGAAGTACAGGCCATCTTGTTATAAAGTAGCAAATCACGTGGCTGAAATGTTCATGCTCAAGAATTTTATGGAAGATGGAATTTAAGACTAACGAACTAGGATATCTGACAGAAGAAATAGCTAAACAGTAAAACACTCAGTCTATTTCCTGGCTACTTTTAACTGTATATAGTAAGATGCTAGAGGGAAGGAATAATTTTGAAGACAGAATTTATAATGAAAAAATAAGCAGTTCTAATAGATTTGAAAAATTTGCAGCTAATCTAAGTGAAGAACAAAAAAGCATGCAAGTGACCATTTGTGGAGGAAAGTAATACAGATAGAAGGGATCCAGGTGCTACTCATAAATACAAGGCAAAAAAGACTGAAAGTGTTTCAGAGAGTTTTGAGGCTGTCAATACCATCACAGGCTCAGAATTCTAGGAGGGCAGAATAGTTTCAGGGGATAGACCTGGGAGACCTCTATAGGCTCACTGCCCAGATCCACCTCGGGAACTGTTCCCTGAATTCAAGGGTAGGGCTCTTTGGCTACCTGTGGCGTAAATGTGCCCAGCTGCAGCTAAACTTGCCACTTCAGAAAGTATAAGTCATAAACCTTGGCAGCATGCATGTGGTGCTAATTCTGCAGGCATACATACTGAATGCAGAACCTGTGGTGGCATGGCTTCCTCTACTTAGATTTCTGCCTAGGCAGAGACTTGTTGCAGGGTGGACCCACAACAGAGAGCCCTCATGAGAGCAATGGCTAATGGAGCTGTGGGAGTGAAACCTCCAATGAGGACCCAGAACTGCAAAGCTACTAGTGTACAATGCTTTTCTAGGAGAGCTGAAGCATGCGCTGAGCCTAGCAAAGTCATAGCGTTGGGGCTGCCCGAGGTGGTTGGGGCCCAATCCAGGAAGCAGGACATGGAGCCAAGAAAATTTATCCTGGAGATTTGAGATTTAATATTGTTTTTCTTGTTGGGTTTTAGACTTACTTGGGTCTGTTCTTTCTTTTTCCCTGTCTCTCCCTTCTCAAATGGGAGTGTCTGTCTTAAGCCTGTACTGCCACTGAATTTTGAAAGTAGATACTTCGTTATAATTTAACAATCTCACAGCCAAAAGAGATTTACCAGAGGGTAGATTATGCCTTGAGTCTCAAATAAGGTTGCGGACTTTTGAGTTGATGCTGAAGTGATTTAAGACTTTTGGGGTTATTGGAATGGAATGAATGTATCTTGCATTGTGAGGAGGACAAAAATTTGAGGGGTCAGGAATATATCTTGCCTTGTGAGAAGGACATAAATTTGGGGGGCCAGGGGTGAAATGCTATGGTTTGAATGTATCTCCCAAAACTTCATGTGTTGGAAACTAATTTACCAGTGTAATGGTAATATCAAGGGAGGGCATGAGCAGAGCACTTATGAATGGATTAATGCCATTACTGAGGGAGTGTTAGTTCTCATAGAAGTGACTTAGTTTTTGTGAGAGTGGGTTGCTTAAAAGTAAGTTCAACTAACTACCGTGGTCTCTTTCACATGCTGTTGCCCTCTTGCAATGTGATAACCTTTGCCATGTTATGATGCAAAAAGAAGGCCCTCACTAGATGCCAACCTGTCAACATTGGACTTCCAAGACTATAGAACTGTAAGCTATATGAATTTCTATTTTTTATACATTACCCAATCTGTGGTATTCAGTGATACCAACAGAAAACAGAGGAATATAGTATCTTTGTCTTGTTCCTGATCTTGGATGAAGAGCTTTCAACTTTTTATGATTGATTATATTATCTGTGGGCTGATCATTTGTGGCCTTTATTCTGTTGAGGTCCATACCTTTTATACCTAATTTGTTGAACTTTTATTATAAAAAGATGTGTTTTTTTGCATCTATTCAGATAATCACATGATTTTCATCCTCCATCCTGTTAATGTGGTATATAAAATTTATTGATTTGCATATGCTGAATCATCTTTGTGTCCTAGGTATAAATCTGGCTTGATAATGATATATGATTCTTTGTGTGCTGTTGAATTCATTTGCTGGTATTTTGTTGGGGATTTTTACATCTATACTTATCAGGGATATGGGCCAATAGTTTTCTATTAAAATTATTTTGCAATTTTTCTTACTATTCTGTTATTTAAAAATATTTAATTGTCAAATAAAGATCCAATATATTTGAGGTGTGTACAATGTAATAATCTGACATACATATACATTGTGTTACAATGACTACATTCAAGTTAATTTATTCTTTCTTGTAATGCTCTTATCTTGCTTTGGTATGAAGGTAATGCTAACTTCACAAAATGAGTTTGGAAGGGTTTTATCCTCTATAACTTTTTACAAAGTTTGTAACAAAGTCAAACAAAGGACTGATATTAATTGTTCTTTAAATTTCAGTTAGAATTCACTGGTGAAGCCATTGTGTCCTGGCTTTTCTTTGATGGGAGCTTTTTGATTACAGTTCAATCTCCTTATTCATTACTGGCATGTTCAGATTTTTTATTTCTTCAGTCTTGGTATATTGTATGTTTCTAGAAATTTATCTGTTTCTTTAGGTTTTACAGTTTGGTGGTATATAATTTTTTATAGTAGACTCATTTGATGCCTTCTATTTCTATCAGTTGTAATGCTTCCTGGTTTTATTTATTTGAGTCTTTTTTTTTTACTCCAACTAAAGTTTTGTCAATTTCATTTATCTTTCAAAAAAAATACCAACTCAGTTTTGTTGATCTCTTTTACCATTTTTCTAGTCTCTACTTGATATATTTCTGTTTTGATATTTAGTTCATTTTTTCCTTCTAATGTTGAGCTTAATTTATCATTCTTTTTCTAGTTTCTTGAGATTTAAAGTTGTCTATTTGAGCCCTTCCTTCTTTTGTGTATACACATTTATAGCTACACATTTCCCTTTTAGATCTGCTATTGTATCCCACAAGTTTTTTATGTTGTGTATCAATTTTGTTTAATTCAAGATTTGAAAAAAATTCTCTTTCATTTATTTTTTTCCCCATAGATTGTTCAGGAGTGTGTTATTTCATTTTCACATTTGTGAATTTTATAGTTTTCTGTTATTGATTTATAGCTTCATATCATTGTAATAAGAAAAAAAAAACTTCTTGGTATAATTTTAGTCTTCTAAATTTAAGACTTGTTTGTGTTCTAAAATATAACTTATTTTAGAGAATATTCTGTGTGCACTTGAGAAGAATGAATATTCTGCCACTGTTTTATGGAATAGTCTGTATACGTCTGTTAGGTCTAATTGGCCTAAAGTATAATTCAAATTCCACGTTTACTTATTTATTTTTAGTCTATCCATATTTGAAATTCAGTTTTGAAGTACTCAACTCTCATTATATTGCTTTCATTTTTTAAATTAGGTTCTGTCAATATTTGCTTAATGCATTTAGATGCTTCAATGTTGGGTGCATATATATTACAATTGTTATATCCTCATGCTAAATTGACAGTTTATCATTATATAAATACATTTTCATCTTGGCTTATAGATTTTAATTTAAAGTCTATTTTGTTTGATATAAACACAGGTGCTTCTGGTTTCTTTCGTTTTCCATTTGCATGGAATAACTTTTTACATTCCTTTATTTTCAGTCTTTGTGTATCCTTAAAGCTGAAGTAAGTCTAGTGCACGTACTAAATGTTGGATCTTGTCTGTTAATTCATACAGCCATATTGTGCCTTTTGATTGGAAACTAACTTTAAATGCAAATAGATTCATTTATTGATAGATAAGGATGTACTATTGCCATTTCGTTCATTGCTTTTAGCTACTTTGTAGATCCTTTGTTCCTCTCTTTCTCTCTTGCTATCTTCTTTTGTAATTTGATGCTTTTCTGTAGTGGTATGCTTTGACTCCTTTTTCCTTATCTTTTGTGCATCTGCTATAGGTTTTTGTTTAGTGGTTATCATGATGGTTGCAGAAAACATCTTATATTTATTACAACACATTTTAAGCTGGTAAGTTAACTTTGGTCATGTACAAAAGTGGCCTATTTTTACCTCCCTGACCCCACAATTTATGTTTTGTTTATTATAAAGATGTGGGGTACAATTCAGGGTTAGGTATACAAACGTTGACTATGCAGGTACCCTTGTTGATGAGGTATGCCCCCCCTCCCCTAGCAGTTTCCCTCTACTGCCAATCACACCTCCCTTCTCTGACAGTTTCCTGCTACCGCCAATCCTTTTCTTATAGTATTATAATTGTTCAAGTTCTGCTTATGAGTGAGAACATACGGTACTCTGTTCTTTATTTCTGTGATAGATCACTGAGTATGATCGCCTCCAAATCCATCCAAGTTGCTGTGAAGTCCATATGCTTGTCTTTCTTTATGGCTGCATAATATTCCATTGTGTATATATACCACATCTTTTTTATGCAGCCCAGCTTGATGAGCAGCATGGTTGGTTCCATGTTTTTGCTATTGTGAATAGAGCTGCAACAAATATACCTGTGCGGATATCTTTATTATAGAATGATTTGAGTTCCTCCAGGAATATTCCCAACAAGGGAATTGCTGAATCATATGGAAGGTCAATTTCTAGTTCTTTCAGAAATCGTCACACTGTCATCCAGAGAGGTTGCACTAATTTGCATTCCCACCAGCAGTGTAGAAGTGTTCCTTTTTCTCCGCATCCTAGCCAGCATCCATTGTTGTTTTTTTTATTAATGATGGCCATTCTTACTGAGGTTAGGTGGTATCTCAATGTGGTTTGATTTGCATTCCTCTGATGATGAGTGAGGCTGAGCACTTTCTCATGTGACTGTTGGCTGTCCATATATCTTCTTTTGAGAAGTGTCTATTCATGTATTTTGCCCACTTTTTAATGGGGCTGTTTGTTTTTTTTCCTTTCGGTGCATTTGAGTTCCTTATAGATCCTAGATGTTAGGTCTTTGTCAGATATACAGTTGGTAAATATTTTTTTTCCATTCTGTGGGCTGTCTCCCTGCTCTCTTGATGATTTCTTTTGCTTTGCGGAAGCTCGTTAGTTTGATGAGGTCCCACTTGTCTATCTTATTTCTTAAGGTATTGGCCTTTAGGGTTCTGAATAGGAATTGGTTGCCAGTTCCAATATCCATAAGGGTATCTTCTGCATTTTCTAAGATTCTTATAGTTTGAGGTTTTACGTTTGGGTCTTTGATCCATTTAGAGTTAATTTTTGTGTATGGTGATAGGGAGGGTCCTGTTTCAATCTTCTGCATGTGATCAGCCAGTTTTCCCAGCACCATTTACTGAATAGGTTCTCTTCTCCCCAGTGGTTGTTGTTGGAGGCTTTGTCAAAGATGAGTTGGTTGAGGAATTGAGGCTCTGCTTCCAGAATCTCTATCCTGTTCCATTGGTCTACGTGCCTGTTCTTGTACCAATACCAGGCTGTTTTGATTACTGTAGCCTTATAGTAAAGTTTGGAGTCTGGAAGTGTGATATTTCCTGCTTTGTTTCTTTTGCTAAGGATTGTTTTGGCTATTCATGGTCATTTATGTTTCCATATGAATTTCTGTACTGTCGTTTCCAGGTCTGAGAAGAATGATGTTGGTAATTTAATGGGTATTGCGTTGAATCTGTAGATTGCTTTTGGTAGCATGGACATTTTAACAATGTTGATTCTTCCTACCCATGAGCTGGGAATATTTTTCCATTTGTTTGTGTCTTCTTGGATTTCTTTGAGCAGTGTTTTGTGGTTCTCATTGTAAAGTTCTTTCACTTCTCTGGTTAGGAAGATGCCGAGGTATTTCATTTTTTTTGGTGGCTATTGTAAATGGAATTGTGCTTTTAATTTGGTTCTCTCCCTGCTTGCTGCTGGTGCAAAGGAATGCAACTGTCTTTTACCCATTTATTTTGTATTTGAGACTCTGCCAAAGACCTTTATAAATGCAAGCAGGTTTTTGACAGATTCTTTTGGATTTCAAGGTATAGGATGATATCATCAGCAAAGAGGGATAACTTGACTTTCTCTTTTTCTATTTGGATATCTCTGATTTCCTTCTCTTGTCTAATTGCCCTAGCTATTTCTTATGGAATTTGTTTATACTTGATTTATGGCCAAGGATGTGATCTATCTTGGAGTATGTTCCATGTGGTGATGAGTAGAATGTATATTCTGTGGTTGTTGGGTGGAATAATCTGTAGGAATATTAAGTCCATTTTGTTGAGTGTCAAGTTTAGGTTCTGGATCTCCTTGTTGATTTTCTGCCTTGATGATCTCTCTAGGGCTGTAAGTGGGGAATTCAAGTTCCCTGCTATAATAGTGCTAGAGTCAATATCTTTTTTTAGTTTATTTAGTAGTTGCTTTATAAATGCTGTTTTGGGTGCATATATGTTTAGCATGGATATTTCTTGTTGATGGATTGAACCTTTTATCGTTGTGTAGTGTAATTTTGCATCTTTTTAAATTTTTGATAGCTTAAAGGTTGTTTTGTCTGATATTAAGTTTGTAACTTGTGTCTTCCTTTGTGATCCATTTGCCTAGAAACTCTTTTTCAGCCTTTAACTTTGAGTCTGTGTGCATTCCTTGTGGTGAGATGAGTCTCCTGGATGCAGCAAATAATTGGGTCATAGTTTCTTATCCAATTTGCCATTCTGTGTCTTTTCAGTGGTGCATTTAGTCAATTCACATTCAGGCTGATTATTAAAGTGTGATTGTTTGTCACTGTCATGAGGTTCTTAAGTTTTTTCTTTGTTTGCTTGTTTTCTTTTGGCTTTGGGGTTAATGTATGTGTGTGTTTTCAAGTTTCTTGTTGTGCTGTATTCTCTGTTGAGTCTATGCTCTACTTTTCTCTTGGGAAGTGTGCGCCCATTCTTTTTTTTCTTCCTTCTGTGCTTAATACGTTTTTAAGTGCCTCCTGTAGAGCCGGTCTAGAAGTTGCATAATCTCTTAGGGATTGGATATCTGGGAAGGATTTTAATTCTCCACCGCTGATGAAGCTCTGCTTGGCTGGATAGAAAATTCTTGGTTGAAATTGTTTTTCTTTGAGGACTTTGAATATAGGGATCCAGTCCTTCTTGCTTGTAGTGTTTCTGCTGATAGATCTGCTACTATTCTGATTGGTTTTCTCCAATAGGTAGTCTGACCTTTCTTTCTTGCTGCCTTTAGGATTTTTTCTCTTGTGCCTACTTTGTGTAGGTGAATTACTATGTGTCTAGGGGTTGGTCTTCTCATTTGATGTCTTGTGGGAGTTCTCTGTATCTCTTGTGCTTGGCTGGTCACATCTCTGGTGAGATGAGGAAAGTTTTCTTGGATTACCTCCTGGAATACTTGCTCCAAGTTGTTCTACATTTCCCTTTCTTCTTCTGGGATACCAATCAGGCATAGGTTCGGCCTCTTGATATAATGGCACATCTATTTTAGGCTTAGTTCTTTTTTTCTAGTCTTATTTCTATATTTTTACAGATTGGGTTAATTCCATGTTCTGGTCATCGAGTTCAGAGATTCTTTCTTCAGCTAGATTAATTCTGCTTTCCATGCTTGTCATCTTGTTATTTATTTCCTGGATGAAATTTTGTATTGCCAAAATCTCTGTTACAAGTTCTTTCAGTGTTATATCTTGTATTTCTTGAGTTTTATTCACTCTTTCCATTCCCTAATCTCTGTCGTCTTCTGGGGATAGTCATTGATGACTTCAATTGTTTGGGCACCAAAGTCTGATTTTTCAGGAGTTTTATCTTTGGTACACCTGAAATTGCCTGAGGCCGTCCTTTGTTTTTTTCCTTATTTGTGACAGAACTCTTGTTTTTCTCTTTAGTTCTGTTATTCAGTGTCAGTGGGAGAGGCTTTCTCTTCTGATGTTTGTTCAGTCTTCTATTCTTCCCTGATCCAAGCTCTGGATTTGTTCTATTTTGAAACAGGATGGTGGATGGGAAGCTTTACTGTCTCTTGTGGTTTTTGAAATTTGAATAAAGTAGGGGATGGGGCGTTAGGAATCAGAGACTACTTGCAAATTAAAATGTTCACTTATTGTGGTATGTGTTCCCTGAGAACCACTCCCCACCACCACTCTATATGATGATGCAAAGCTGAAACCAAAGCAAAAGCAATTGAACACATACACATACTCCAAAACAAACTGGAATAACAACAAAGCTAAATAAAACAAACAACAGAAAAATCCCCAAGAAAACTAAACACACACACACACACACACACACACACACACACACACACGCCTCGCGCAAAGTGAATAGAGAATAAAAATAGAAAAACTAAAATAAATAATAATAATAATAATAATAAAAGAGATTCAAGTCAAACCCTCACACATATATTGACACACATCTTAAGCTATATAAAATGAATATAAAAAACCCCAGAAGAACAAAAGAGCAAAAACCATGACCACCAACAAAATTGAAAGATGAGCACTCAATCATTCACATACACACATAAACAGAAAACAACAAATAAAAGAAAAAAGAAACAGAAAAAGAAAAGAAAAAAAAATTTTGGGGAGAGATGCAGATCAAATCCTCACATGCATGATGATGGCCATCCTGACTGGAGTTAAGTGGTATCTCAGTGTAGTTTTAATTTGCATTTCTTTGATGACAGATGAGACTGAACATTTTTTCATGTATAGTTGGCTGGTTGTATGTCTTCTTTTGAGAAGTGTGTATTCATATCTTTTGCCCACTTTGTAATGGGGGCTGTTCTTTCCTTTTTGGCACATTTGAATTCCTGTAGATCCTAGATGTTAGGCCTTTGTCAGATAAACAGCTGACAATTATTTTTTCCATATGTGGGCTATTTCCCCACTCTCTCAATGGTTACTTTTTCTTTGCAGAAACTTGTCAGTTTGATGAGGTCCCACTTGTCTATTTTATCTCTTATGGCATGGGAACTGGAGGTTTTGATCAGGAATTGGTTGACAGTTCCAATTTCCATAAGGGATTCTCCTGTATTTTCTAAGGTTTTTATAGTTTGGGTTTTTACATTTAGGTATTTGATCTATTTAGAGTTGATTTTTGTATGGTGATAGGTTGGGGTCTTACTTTAATCTTCTGCATGTGTCAGCCAGTTTTCCCAGCACCATTTACTGAATAGGTTCTCCTCTCCCTGGTGGTTATTTGTGGAGTCTTTGCTGAATATGAGTTGTTTGAAAAGTTGAGGTTTTGCTTCTGGAATCTCTATCTTGTTCCATTGGTCTATATGCCTGTTCTTTTTACCAATACCAGGCTGTTTTGATTACTATAGCTTGATAATAAAGCTTAAAGTCTGGGAGTGTGATGCCTACTGCTTTTTTTTTTCTGAGAATTTTTTTGGGTATTCGTGGTCGTTTATGTTTCCATATGAATTCCTTTATTGTTGTTTCCAGGTCTGAGAAGATGTTAGTACATTTAAACTGTTTAAGATAAAAACAATTGAGGGGCCTATATATGTTGCTGAGTCATATTTTCTCTGGGATAGAAGTAGTCAG
>CAUYQG010110390.1:0-14686 GCA_963574415.1 Tarsius wallacei | reverse complement strand
TGGTCTTGTTTTTCCAGCTTCCTTAGGTGGCTTGTTAGGCTGTTAATTTGTGCTCCTTCCATTTTCTTCATGTGTGCTTGTAGGGATATAAATTCCCCTCTTACTACAGCTTTCATGGCGTCCCAGAGATTTTGATAAGACGTTTCTTTGTTGTTATTCAGACCTTCCCCACATTCCCAGACTTCTAGATTGCCTTCTTTACTAGCTGGATATGTGGATTCAGTTATTCATTTAACACTTAGCCTGTTCTAGACTCTGTATCCACCATCTGTATCCTAGAGATGGGATGTTGAGAAAGTCAAAATTAAACAGTGTTTATCAGCATATGGTGGGGCCGTGTGAATCATGTGCCTTAGGAGAGCCTGATAGAGCTGCCCAAGATATCCCCACAGCTGTGGCTATTCTTGCTCTGCCATACTAGCCCCAGCTCTATCGCTGGAGGTACCTTGTCGTCCAGGATACATTTTGTGGGGCTTTAGCCATGACTGCTTAGTTGCTAATGAAAAGAGGTAGAAAAGGAGACAGGCAAAATGGGGACCCTTTCTCCTGAACCTGCTGCATGACATGTCATTGGGCAGATTTCACTCACTTGCCCATGTGCTGGTTCAGATGAAAGATCTGTGTCCAGCTGAAAAGTACTATTCTGTTACCAAGAAGGAAAGGCACAGTGGACATTGAAGTAGGTACTAGGTGATCTCGGCCATGGCAATCACTAACAGACACTAAGTGGAATAATTTGACCAGATTTTTTTGAATGAATAGTGATTCTGGAAGTATGATGGGTATTGATTTTACTGGAAACCAGACTGATTGGGGAAAGGATGACTAGGTAACCAGGTGAGAAGTGATGAGAAACTTTTTCGTACACATCGCAGCCACCACTGCTTCCTTTGCGCTCCTTGTGGGTCTCTTGTGGCTGCCTCTGACAAGCTCCCTGCTCTTCAGGACACGTGTTGCACACTGAGGATTGTACAATGTGATACAGGCATAGAGTAGGTGATCTGAAAATGCCTTGCTTCTCTTGGCTTGATAAGTCTTAGGCGAGCAGTCGATGAGTCTCCATGGGGAGGTGATGGCCCTAAACTCTGCGTGTGTATGTGTTGGGCTCTTTACAGCTCTGGGACACGACTTACCTGTTTCATGGGTGAAGATATTGAGGCTCAGAGAATCGAAGTACCTCTTCAGGATCCCAGACTAAGTGGTGAGATGAGATTTTTTAACTCACAGTTTTTGATTGTAGTGCTCACTTGCTTGACTTCTCCAAAGTGGGTGAGACAGTCAGGTTTATCTTGCAAGATGGTCAACCTTGTGTTGTTTTGATTTTGACTCTGTCTCTATTGTATGTGAGGGAAAAGATAACCTTGGAGTGTATCTAAATCAGGAAGATACTGCCTGTGAGTAAAAAATACAATTTTTATTTAAGTTGATTTCAAGTATGATGAAATAATTGAAATTATAATAAGAAGAAAAACATCCCTGGGGAAAGTATGAACAATTTTGAATTTTGCAGTTGATGTAGATTTTACTTAGGGCACTTTCTTGTGAACCTTAATTAGTAATACAGCCCACCCTAGTGGAGTGGATTATCTTTTCTTTTAATGACTTGAGACTTATTTGCTATATACACACATATGTAACACATACACATAACTTTCCCCCAAAATTATTATGTATTTCTAAAATTTCTTAAAATTTCAAGTTTTTGTTAACTAGCACTGGAAAAAGAATTATTGGAATAGAAGGGAGAGAAAGTCAGGAAAAGCAGTAGGGTGGGAGGAAGAGAATTATTCTTCTAAACTTATAGTCTGGGGAATAGAAAGAGCCTCAGGCTAACAGCTTACAGCTTGAGTAAACTGTATTTAATTTTTGTGTAATACAGTGTGCCATTCCAAAGCTGGCCTCAGGGAACCTCATCTTTTGAAGCGTTCCTGGGGAAACTTGCCTTCCTACTCTTGGGGGATGCTGCCCTAGTGGTATTCTGTGATCATGGAACATACTTTCTGTGATCAAACTTTCTGTGTATTTGCTGTTGGGTATTTTCAAGCCACTAGAAGCATGGGAAGACTAACTGATTTTTATTCTAGAAGTCAAATAGAGCACCCTTGAATAGATTGCATAGCAAAGAACCCAAACTTGGTCCACAATACATGTTCTAACCAAAAGATAGAACAGTGCAAGACCCTAGCACTGGTTGTAGGGTCAGCCTCATGGGACCGGCACTGTTGTAGGTGCTGAGGACACAGCTACAATTTAGAAAGACTGGGTTCCTGTTCTCTAGAGATTAAATTCTAGTACTTGTGACATAGCTAATAAATGGGTAAGCAAAAGAGTGAAGAGGTAATTTCAGTTAATCAAACAGGTAATGAATGAGGCCGTGCTGGAGATGAACAACTTTGATTGCCTTGTCAGGTATAGCCTCAGTGAGGTGAGGCATTGACCTTTGAAATAGACCTGCGGGTGCAGAGATGCTAGCTGGGTATGGAGAGGAGTAAACGAACAGGCCTGGAACAAGCTCAAACTGGTGACGCTCTAGGAAGGGAACCCAGACTTGCATGGCTGGCAACCAGAGTGAGGGAAATCTGAGAAGTGCTCAGAGAGGTAAGCAAGGGGCTGGTCCTGAGGCCTTGGTATGTGTCCTAAGGGCCTTGTGTTGTATCTTGAGGTGAACAGGAAGCCCTTGGAGAGGTTCAGGATGTCACTTCTCTTTTGGAAGTTCACTCTTACTGGTTTGTGGACCAGTCCCTGCCAAGGGACCGGCTAGTGCAGTTGTTTAGCTAGAGAGGATGGTGACTCAGGCCAGGTAGTGGTGGTGGAGACAGGGTGATGGGGATGGATTGGGGCACTTGGGATAGACTCGACAGGGCTTGCTGAGGGCCTGAGGGGAGCAGGAGCCATGGGGAATCTCCAGATTTGTGCGTGAAGCACTGAGTAGAAGGTCCATCCTTTGACCAAGATAGGGAGTGGGAGGAAGTAGGTTTAGGAACTGTGGACAGGATCTGGTACTCCTTTTGGACACTTAATATTGGGATATCTTGTAGACATCTAAGTATAGATGGCAAATGATAAGTTGTATAGATAGTTTAGCTCCTTATCTTGAATTTACATGGTTCAGAATTTTTAATTTTTCAGTTTTTCTAAAAATAAACTAACTTTGCTTGAAATTGAATCCTGAATTTCTTTTGAAAAATCTAACCTTTATCAAACTTTATAGTATGTATACTTTTCTCTCATTTGTTCGTGGCAGTGAAACAGAATAAACGATTAGCCCTTATATGGTATAGATGCCGCTCTTTAAGACAGCTTGCAAATTTAGATCACTACATCCCCCTCACAATATGGATAAAATTGTCATGGCTGATTTAGAAACTATTTTCTATTTCTGTTCAGTTTAGAAAAAAAAAAAATTGGCCCTATAGGGCCTTCTTGCAGGCATGACCCAATTCCTTTATTTCTTAGCTACTTTATGTCTAGAAAATGGAATGATTTGGGTGCAAAGAAATCTCAAGCTAGTTTTTTTTATAAATTGTAACTTGTTCGCTCTTTTTATCACCTGTTGGAACAATTTAGGACTGAGGTCTTTGAGAGTCCTGTCAGAGCTTTGCTATCTAGCCTGTTCTCTGTGTCAGCATTTCTAATTAGCTAAAAGTAACTCCAGACTGGATTAACTATGCCACCTTCAGAAGGTCTTTGCTTTGTCTTTGTCTTTTCAAAAGAACATGCTTCATATTCGTGTAGAACACTATAGGAAGTTTGGTCTAGAAAAAGCCATTCAGATATATTTGATGGCCTTCTATACCAACAGAAAAGTGACTCTTCTTCCTTCTCCTCACCAGACTACTAGTATAGGTAGTACGCAGTTCACAGTTGTGGGAAAAGTCATGCTCAACTTTTTTCAGACGTGAGGAATAGTGAAAATAGATTGCTTAGCTTGTAGGGCTAACCACAAACTGCCTTTATACTGTTAGACACTTCCAGCATTCACAGCTGGCTGGTGTGACTTTGGCTCTGACTGGTCTTGGGAACAAACGTGATTTTCTCCCTCCCTCCCTCCCTCCCATATATTTAGCTACCCACTTACTCACCAACCCATCCATTCATCTATCCATCCATGGTGGAAAAGGACTTGTTCTAGGCTAAGGCATCCTTATGGAAAGAGAGACAGGAAACTAGTGCATGATTAGATGCATGCTTCCAGAAACTGAATGGGACCTAATATTATATAGGGGTTCTTGTGACAAGTTTGAAATGAAGGAAAACAAGAGGAAAAAAGGTTAAAAAAAAAAGAAAATAATTTAGTCATGCACATTTACTCAGAGGCTTTGAATATGAAGCTTTAGATGACTGCACCTGAGGCCCCTCCTCCATTCTGCATCCTTACAATCTCAGTAACCTCTGCCTCTAATCCTCCTTTCTGCCTTCTCCCCTTTCCTTCACGGGGTACATGCAGCAATTACACTGCATTTGCATGTTTAAAATCCCCCCGTACCCCACCTATTAGGTGTTTCTGCTGGACTCTGCCACCATTTGCCCAAATCTTGTGTTTCTCCGTTCCTTTCTGAGAACTCTGGGCATATCTGGGGAGTTCTAGCCCTCTGGTCTTCCCCATTGAGCATATACTCGCCAGCACATAGCACACAACTGCGCATGTCCTGCTCTGACCCTGGTCCAGATCTGGCCTGTACTCTGTGGCTTCCCTCTGCTGGAATAACTTATGCACACAGGGCCTAGATGCTTCAGTTCCAGCTTTCCTCAGATGTTTTACCCACCACCTGTGCTGTTGGGTGAGTAAGTCATCTGAGCTATAGGGAAGGTAATATTCATTTTTTCAGAGGGCACCAAGCCAGAATTTCTTTATCAGGGGCTATGTCGAATGCTTTATTTCATCTAATTGTCAAAATGCAACAATCACGTAGATCTAAATGTCGCCATCTGCATCTTGGAGGTGATATAACTGTGGCTTGAAAAGATGCGGTAACTTGCTCAGAGGCACAGAGCTGGTGCTGAGTCATTCTGCATTGCTCACCTCCTGACCCCTCTTCTACCAGAGACAACTCTTATCTGGGATCCCAGAACAATGAGGAGACTCTCTCTAACAACTCTGCTGCAGTAGACACTATCCTGCAGAAGCTGCCCAACAGTGGTTCTTGAATGTCCTTCCAGAGCAGTTCTTTGTCCTAAGGATGAATCGAGGTACAAAAGATAATGAAAGGTTTCTGATTTCCAGATGTCTTAACATGTCATTAGAGAATAAAACCTCCTGTTAAGTACCTTGAATGTGTATTTACACATGAAGGTATGATAAGTGGTTAGTAAATGAAAGTTTATGGGAATTTTACTTTTCAAGGGTTTATCCTTTTCTGAAGTAAAATAGGCTCTATAGTTTCTCTCTCTCTCTCTCTCTCTCTCTCTCTCTACTTTTCAAGACTAGATGATGTGCTGGTAGTCATGATATAAACTTACTAGTGCGTTTTCATCCTAAAGAATAAAACAATATGCAAACAGTTACTTAGAAATTACATGGAGAAAGATCATTCAGTAAAGCATACTATACTAGATGTGGTGAAATCCAAAACTAGTTTTGGTGAAACCATAATGCCTAATAGTACTAGAAATATACTGATATACATGTTGTTCCATTGAAGCCATTAAAGTTAAATTTCAATCACTTCTAACACTACAAAATTTATTTGTCAGAATGCTAAGAATAATGTATGTTGATTTAAAATTTTCTTAGTACTAGAAATTCTAATGCCCAGTTTTGTTTAAGGGTTTGCTTTTTGTTTGTTTTTTTCTTTTTTTGGAGATTTATTTATTTATACTCTTTCAGTCTGGTCATGAAGTTTTTAATTCTCCATTTGGGAAATGTCCAGATCTGAAGGCTCAGTTGCACTTGACTAAGATATGTATTATTAACATCTATGTATTTGCACTAGAGTTGCAGGGAGTTTTAGAAACGCAAAGCATACTTACTATTTGGTTACATTATATTTTTAAACTTATTTGTTGTTAAAACCAAACATAAGACTTTCTCTTCATACTTGATTTTCTGCACTAAATATTTGACCCTTTTCTCCCTTCTATGACTTTTTGCACAAATTGAGTTTTGTTTGGAAATTTAATATCTTGAAAATCACCAGTCCTGGCATATGAGAATGGGTAGAGACTGGAGATTCTAGACCAGTATTCTTATTTGAGAACTATACCGTGGAAAGATGGAAGCTTTGGGAAGACGCTGTCCTCATCAGGATACTTTTCCACATGGCTCTCAGGATACTACACTGTCTTGGTCTTTCTTGTACCTTCCTAGTAATGCCTTCTTTGGTCTGTTTCATTGGTTCCTCTTCTTCTCCTCGCACCCTTTGCATTGGAGGGTGCAGGAGTTGGCCCTTGATATATTCTGTGTCTGCATCATTCTCTCAGGGATCTTGTCTGGTGTTATGGCTGTGGGCCAATAACGCTCAAGGTGGTTTTCTCTAGCTAGATCTTTTTCCAGATCTTATCTCTATCTGTTGATTTAGTCTCTCCACTTGGGTGTTTAATAGACATCTACGATTTAACTTGTCCAAATGGAATAACTTGTTTCTTCTTCATCACCTCAGTATCCCCACTGCCATTTTTATATTATGATGCGGTCTTACTGTGTTGCCTGGTTTGGCCTCAAACTTCTGGGCTTAAGCAAGTAGCCCAACCTCTGCCTCCCAGCAAGTATCTGGCACTGCAGAAGTGTGCCACCACTTCCAGCTGTAGACTTTTTTGTCGCAGTTGATGAGAATGCCATCTTTTTATAGGTCATACATAACCTTTGCCATCCTGTACCCTTTCACATCTCACATCCTGTCTATCAGGTTCAAAATAGATTCCAAATTAATAGCTTCTCACCACTGGCAGTAACTTATGTCTGAGTTGCTTCAGGAGTCTCCTAACTGGTCCTCCATCATTCCCTCGTGCAAGCTCTTCTCAGCCTGGCAAACACATTGATGCTGTAAGTTAAACACATCACTCTGCACAGAACTCTTCCTTGGTGCCTCATTTTTCTCAGAGAAAGAGCCAGTGATTAGATGTCTGTTGCCACCTCTGAGACCTGCCTTCCAGCCACTCTTTCCCACCTGCATTCTGCTCTAGCATTTTGGTCTTTTTTTGAGGCATACCACCACTTTCATGCCCTTGTACCATCTAGATCTATCCTATGCCAGATATTCTCATGTAGTATTGTGCCGGGGCCTGCTCATACTAGCCAATTGTTACATTTTAAGGACTTTTGTGAACTGGTTGACATCCTTTTGGTGGCTTGAAATTGATCATGGTGCAAACATTTCCCCCATGAAAGTCAACAAATGCTGCACATTAGTCTCTTACTCCATCCCCAGCCGGGCTTCTATTACTGCCATATCACTGTCACAGCTACTACTCGCCCTGCAACCCTTTGTTTATGATTTGCCTCTCAATGAGACCATCCTGACTGCTCATGTAAAAGTGGAAGTATCTCAAGCCCCTGAGCTCTGCTGTGTTTTTTCCCATAGCATGTATCATCTCTAAACATGCTATATCATTGTGTAATTTATGTATTTTTGTTTCTGTTTATTATTCGTCTTCACCCAAGTGCCCACCACAGTGCCTGATACATAGAAGGCTCTCAGTGAATAAATGCATTGGGGGGTTGTGGCTAATTACATTAATTTTAGAATTATTTCAAGGCTTCTATGCTAGATACTGATACATTTGGGTCATGTGCTTAGATTGTGGGGGGAAATTTAGTGATGAAAGTTACTGAAAAAGACATATAGTCAATCTCTAGATTACCTTTAGATCCAAATCTCCAGCTTGTTACTCAAAAAAATCTCAATTTCATTAGAAACTATGGATTTTTCATATTATCTTGCAAGTATGGGCATTTCCTGTTGTTTATGTTGCAGCCCTAAAATTGTGAATTTTTTTGTTATGAAAATTTACTCTTTATTATAGCTTTGTATTACATGTCTTGGGTGAAATTCATACTTTTTATTCTTTATGAGTTAATCTTTCCTGATTTAGATTTATTTAATCTTTGTGCTATTTTATTTCAACCTTTATGCATTAATTTGCCAAATAGTTGCTTTAGATTTTTTTCATTACATTATGTACTAGACGGCAGACTCTTTCAGATCCTAGATTATTTTACTCAAGGTTAAATTGCTAACACCACCTAGCAAATGTGGTAGAAATGACAGGTGCCTAATAAAAGTATCTTGGACCTAATTCAATAACCAATTTTATTTTATCTGTATTGGCCCATAAATTTATAGCATTTTTCAACTCCATTATAACATTTTAAAATGGGCTTCTCATACTTTAAATAAATTATTTCATAATTTGCCTATGCAAAGCAAAGGGGTATTTCCAAGATTTTTAAATTCTTACTTACTAATGTGTTTACATCTTTCTTATAATGATCTATGATACTAAATGTTGTGACAGTTTGTTCATTTGGATGCATCAGCTGCTTTTCCTTCTATCCTTCTATTGTTTCTCATTAGGCCTTCAGTTTATCTTTTGAGAAACTGTGACCTCTTTCTGACTCTGGAAGTCTTCCCTTGTGATTTTTTTTTTTTTTTTTTTACGTGTGTGATTCATTTTCATTTACTTTGACCTGTTGAGTGTGCTATTTATTTATTTATTTTGTTTTAATATTCAATATTTTTTATTATGATATTGTGGGGTACAGTTAAGGGTTAGGTATACAAATATGCTTCATTCAGGCACCCTTGTTGATAAGAGGTGTCTCCCTATCCCCAGACAGATATTTACTACCATTAATCCCATCTCCCTACCACCCCCCATAGTTTCCCACCACTGTCAGGCATTTTCTTATGGTAATACGTTGGATGGTCAAGGTCCACTATATGAGTGAGAACATGTGATACTCAGTTCTTGGTTTCTGTGAGAGGTCACTCAGTATTATAGACTCTAGTTCCATCCAGGTTGCTGTGAAATTCATGATTTTGTTCTTTTTTATGGCTGTGTAGTATTCCATTGTGTATATGTACCACATTTTTTTAATCCAGTCCTCGAGTGTGCTATTTAGATAATTGTTTGCTTATTTTCTATACTATTTTGTTTTCGTTTTTATCTATACCATTAATATTAACTCTTCATGAGATTATAGATATAGATATTCTCCTTAGATCCATCTATCTAAGAAGTTGAGCTTCCTTCTGTGGACATAGTCATGCTTTAAAAATAATATGTTGACTAATGAGTGGATCAGGCTTATATGTTTGATAATATTTCTATTTTTTGTAACATTTTTCTTAATTACTACTGTTTGGGTACTTCCTGCTTCATCTTCATTTGAAATTAACCATATTAACACTAGCAAAAGCTTTACATAAATTAAACATATATTAATTCAAAACTTGCGTATTTATTCAATCAGATCAACATTACATGGAGTTATAAATTAAAAAATTATATAATTTTTACCTTAACACAAACTTGTTTCTAATAGAGACATATATCTTCTCTAAGGACAAAATGAATAAAAGTATACCTTACGTATCCATCTGTACTTTTAATTTGTGTACAAATAATGATTAAAAGTGTATTGTAAAGTATAGCAGCACAATGAAAATTTATCACTTCTTGCACATGCTTCATATGCATGTGACTAGAAAATCTGATCCTATTTAATATTCTATGAACTTATACTCAACATTGGGGAGGAATGAGGTTATGCTTAAAGAATCCCAAAATCTTGCTTAGATTTTTCCTCTTTTTCAATCGTCTAGGTTTATGCTAGAGCAGTGTAATAAATATTATTGAGTTAATGAGTGAATGTGGAGGTCTCACTTCCTCAGGTAGCAGCAGTTCCTTGAAGGGAGAAGTTTTTAAATTTGTTGTGTATATATTTATTCATATTGTAAATATGTATTTTTATGCAGAATCATATATATTTATATAAATGCCATAGTAAGTGGCCGTAAGAAGTTATACTTTTGTTGACTTTTGTTGAATATGCATTTTTGATTAAAAAGAAATATACTTCAGAAAATATTTGTAAGGTGTTAAGTATTTAGATGGAGGTGTTGAATTTCAGGAAAATTTAATCTAAAACAATTAGGCCATGAGTACTCTCGAGTCTCAGGTATTGCTGTGAAGGGTGCTGCGATCTGTCCTACTGCTCTCTTCAGTCTTGCCTCCCACTGCCCCGTCCTCTCCACATTCTTCCAGCTATACCAAATCCCTTTCTTTTCACATGACTGTGTTCTTCTGATCACTTAGGTTGCCTGCTTCTAGAAGCCTCCCTGAGTTACCATGGCTGGAGGGAGTGCCCCAAGTGTGAGACACTTGCCCATGTCATGGCGCATCCCCTGTGCTTGGAATCCAGCCTTCCTTTGGGCTCCAGGTTCTCTAAGGCACAAACAACGTTTTGTTCTCCCTTGTCTACCTGCGTTCATACCCTTAACACAGACACACATTTATGATGAATGACTCAATTAGTTGGAATGATATATTTATGTAATAGGTGTCTATAATGGTGACCTAACAATGGCTTTTGAAAGAGTATGTTAAATTAGTACTTGTATTCAAAATACACTTCAAAAATATACATTTATGTATGGTAATTATCTTTTTAAAGGAATGTTGAAAATACAATTTTTTTCAAAATTTGTTAATTCATTAAAATAACCAAAGCAGAATCATATATTTAGAATCTTCAAAATGGGAAACACTATGATTAAAACAAGAGAAAATGCTTTTTAACGTCCTGTCCTAAGAAGTCTGAAAGGGCCTGGAGGGTGTGCCATGGTATGATTTTGAAAGGGAGCCAGTAAAGGACTCTTCAAGGTTAAACCCCTCCTTGATGGTCTGCCCTAAATAAACTGAAGAGAGAGCAGCCTAAGAAGAGACTAAGGGGACATAGTCATCCAACTAATGATTGAAAAGCAAGTTCTGAAAGTGAAATACCAGAAGGAAGAAGAGCCAAGTGATCCTGATTGATGATTCCAGAGTAAAGCGTGTGGCTCAGGCCATCTGTGACCCACATAAAGAGAACAGGATGCTCTACTGCCTTCAGGGTGCCAGGCTCGAAGGCGACCAGAAGGGCAAAAGAGATCCCAGAGATTGCAAGCATTTTAACTTAATTTGAGTCAACCTTACATTTCTTCATTGTAACTTAAAATCCCTAATAAGCAAAAGGAATTTAAGTGCTGTGAAATGATGGTGATGCTGAAGTCCCCCTCCTTGAGTTTATGTTGTTTTAAATGTGTGTGGAATAAACCAGCAGTATTGGTAATTTACACACATCTTTTTGCTCAAAACCAGTAATAAGGAGAGAGCAAAAACTAGTTTCTACAACTTTTCAATTTTGAAAAGTATTATAAAAAACAACAACATGGTTTTCATCTAAGAATAAGGGAATCATTTACCCTTTTTTATTATAGTAAAGATTATTGATATAGCAAGTCATTAGAATGAAGAATACTTTGTATTCTCACTAAATTTCCTTTATTTCTGAATAGTTTTTAAAAAATTTTATTAGCATTCAAAACTGAAAAAATTGTAGGAAGTTCATAATTGTAAGTCATTTTATTATCAAAAGGAAATTATACTATAACCAGAAGTTGGGGTGAGTGATAATCTATTTGAAGAAAATACTAAACTATTCAATGAAGTTTTGCAAGAAAAAGAGTTTAACAGAACAGTATGAGTTAATCTTCCAGAAGTTGTTATCTGGGATGAAGTCCCCTTTTACAAGTATATTGGTGGAAGTAAGTAATACCAGAGAACAAGTAAATTCATTAATAACTGAAGAGAGATATAAAACTAGTTTTAAAGTAGTTGGGCTACCAAACTGATTTTAAAATTGGTTTTTAATATAGGAAATAAAAAACATCACACCTGAAAATGAGGTCCTAGACAGGGAGAGAAATCAGTAAATATAACTGCTTAAAATCTAGGTAAAATAATCCCTTGAAAATTAGAATACCTCTATATCAATTTGGCTCTTATGTATGCAACTTGGGGTTTTTGGGAAATTATCTAATTAACTTCATGAATTACTAGAAGTTATTTTTGAGAGATGCTAATGAATCTGTAGAGGAAAAGTGAATGTTCAAAATAGTCTGACTATTACAATCTGATAAATATTACAACATAAGAATATGGTCACAGAATTAGAAATTATTGATCTTGTGATTTTTATACATAATAAATTGTAATAGCTGAAAGTTGTACCAGTTCATATACAGTTTCGGAATGCATCATATTAATAAACCCTTTCTACCATGTTGGATACTTGAGCATTAGTTAAAATCTTTTTATAAAGCATCAAAGTTTTTCTATAAATATGAACACCTTTAGAAAATATTAAAATATTTTGTTGTACAAAGTGCCTTACATTAATTTTTCCTGTTTGCACTCTTTGTGTTATCTACTAATGTCCTTCTCAGAATGTTCTGCCAAGAAATATTAGGACTTCATAGACTTGATGACCAATTTATTTTCTTTTGTAGGAGAGATTGAATTTTATTTATATATATATATATTTTTTACATTCTTTAGTAGGAATAAATAAGACAAATAATCAAAAACACAAAACGTCATATCTCCTTGAATACAAAGCATAATCATTGAGGACATTGAAGGGTGTATATATGGGACAATATTAAATAGAAATCCAAATTTCAATATGATCTCACTTCTCTGGTATCAGCCTCTATGTGTTCTTCTCTCCAGGCTTTAGTTGAAAAATACTTGGCTTTCTGTCTTTGCTCTAAGATCTCTTCCCACTCCAAAACTCTGTGGTCCTTGAATTAATTTCAATTCAAAAGACTTTGTTTAAAACGTATAGAACTCCAGGTTTTCATGATTCTCTCTATGAATTAGTTAGTTAGTTAGTTTTTTTAAAAACTGTTAGTTTTCATCATTTTCAATGAAAGGTTTTCTATATTTTAATTTCTTTTTTTCTATCTTGGCAAACATGTGGCAGAAACTGCCAGTGAAAATCCAGGTGGAAGCCACTCCTCCTACAGCCTTCTCTTGTATTTTTAAAGCAGCTTTGTCATATGGTTAATGAGGGAGAAAGTCGACAACATGTAGTGTGTATGTCTGCTGTCAGCAAATTGCAATGTGTGACCGTGTTTTTTTTTCAGTCATTTGAAGTTTTTTCCCAATCTGATACCTCTTCATTTAAAGAAGAATTTTTTCCTCCCTTAAAAAAATCATGCTTAATCTGCAATATGTATCAAATACAGTAAAATACATAAATACAAAGAAAACCCCTACCGCCCAGAACAATGTTTTTATCCTTCTCTCATATTGGGTATTTTTTTTCCAGGCTATACATTATTTTCTGCCATGGAAGCCTTTTTAATTTTTTTTTAAATTTTCTTTCTTTTTTTAAGTTGGAGTCTCACTCTGTTGCCCAGGCTCGATTGCAGTGGTAGTAATTGCGGCTCACCACAGTCTCAATCTCCTGGGCTCAGCGATCCTTCTGCCCAGCCTCCTGAATAGCTGGGACTACTGGCGTGTACCACCATGTCTGGCTACTTTTTAAAAACATTTTTCTTAGCGATATGGTTGTATAATGTTGCCAGGCTGGTCTCAAACTCCTGGACTCAAGTGATCCTCTTGCTTGGCCTCCCAAAGTGCTGGGTTTACAAGGTATGAGCCCGAAAATTTATCTATTTCATTGGACCCTGACTGAAGATCTTGAAGAAAGCTCAATAGTGATATGACTTGCAAAATATTAAGACAAATTGACCAGTGGCTTGTCACCCTATATATCTGATTCAAATAGTAAAGAAGTTTATTTATGATTTGAGGTAAAGGCATTAGTCATTTTCAGGAAAGTTTTGCAATTCTTTGAAACAATTCAAACAATAAAATAATAGAAAGGGTTAGAAGAAGGTGTAGAAAATAAGCTCTGTACCAACACTCAGTGTTGTGCTGGGTGTTTATCTATGCATAGCATGTGTGCAAAATTACACTAGCTGGAATTCAGCAGTGGAATCTATGGTTTCAGTGGATGCTGTATTCTGCTTCAGTTTTTTGTAGAGGTGTAAAATCAAGCAGTTTAACAAAGCAGCAAAATGTAAATCTGACAAAATATTTTATAAATAAAATTTATGGGTAAAGCTGTCTTTATTTTCTTTTTTCTCCAAGTCATAAAACTGTCGTTGAAAAGATTTCGGCAAGACTTGTACCATAAGGCCAGGAGCATCTTTTTCTCTCTCCCACTTCTGACATCTACATACTTTGTATACCTGGAGTGTTGCTTTCTTTGCATAGCATCAGGTGGGAAAATTTCTCACTGGAATTCAGGACATTTTCATATGGGCTGTTCATAAACTATATCCCTTGGAAAAGTTTCTAAACTATGCTTGGCCTTTGTTTTTGTGATGTATACTTGAGTATTAGATGGTCTTCAACAACTATTTCACACTCAATTGTGGTTTGAAAATTCTACATCATATTGAAGTGGCAAAGCATGGTTTGCAAGTCATAATAATTTGATTGGATTCCTCCAACACCACTTCTTTCTTTCCCTAAGCCTTTAATTTTTTTCTTTTAAAGATGTGGAGTATAATTCAGGGTTAGGTATACAGATGTTCATTATGCAGGTACCCTTATGAGGCAACACCGATTCTTACATGATTTTGGGCCAATTACTTTGCTTTTTTAAACATAGCTTTCATTTCTTTAAAGG
>CAUYQG010110389.1:0-22174 GCA_963574415.1 Tarsius wallacei | reverse complement strand
TCCTATATCTGGTTAAGTCATTGTTTGCTCTTACAAAATAGTACTAGTTTTCTCTGATAAAATCATAGAGAATCCTGCCAACCAGAGGTTTCAGGAGAATCTCAGGACAACATCACATTGATACCCAAACTGAGTAAAGATGCTTTGTTCTTGTCTTATATGTCTAAAATATAATATGCATTTTAAATGAGCTTAAAAGATTATCTCAAGTATTTTCTGTATATTTATGTTTAAATGTTTAACTTTTTAAAATTCCAGGTGGACAGATTGGAAGTCGTCAACAAGCGTTTTGTTCGAGTGACTTTTACACCAGGAAAAACTCCCGTTGATGGGGTAAATCGTGTTATTAATTGATGTGAATTAGTCATAAATTAACTTCAGATTTAAAGCTGAAAAGAGCACATCTCTCACATTGTGGTAGATACGCATACTGGACATATCAGAATTGGGCAGTGTAGCAGGTGTGATATCACTAACATAAGTGGAAATGTGAATGTTGTATAGGTGTTAGCCATGTGGGGACTGGGTTGGTGTTATTTTCTGGTAATCATTTTGGCTGTACATTTAGGATATAGTAAGTGATATCCTAGTTTTCAGTATTCCAGAGTAGTCAGTGATCTTTCAAGACCGAGAAACAGTTGTTTGGTTAGGACAAAAATGTCAAAATCTCAATTATTATGTTATGAGACACCTTTTTTCCAAACCATTATAAGAAACATCCTGGTCATCTCTCTCCCAACTGTTTTGTGATATTATTTTAATTTTCATTTAATTTTCTATTTTAAACATAATTTGTATGTCCTGTCCAACCTGTTTGAACTGTACTGCCAGACACCCTGACCAAGTTGAGTGCATTGAGGGAATTATGGAGGAGAGGGTAGGAGAGATGGAGCTGAGGCTCCCAGTGGCTCCCAGTCCTGGACCTGACCTTTGTACCCCATCCCAGTTCCTTGGTGTCCTATCCTTCCCTGAAACCAGACATTTATACCAGGCTGCATCCTTGCTCCGTTAGGATAATTTTGTTAAGCACTTCCTAGCCATCCTGCCTGGACGGGGCAACATTTAAAGACAGACTAACAGTGGTGGTAACCATATCTCTCTGTTTAGTCACATATCAACAGATATAGCAATATCTGTAAAGGCATATGGCTCTGGCATTTCAGTCACATTTAGGAAAGTTATTTTAATTGTCTTGATTGTCCCCTATTCACTCTCCCTAATGATGAAATGTCTGTTAATAACCATGCTTTTTTTCCCTTAGACTTTTAGTGCGGGGAATTAAGTTGGCACTCCCTCTCAAGAGAACAGTTGGCAGTATATATACCAGCAGTGTGGAAAGTACGCACATACTCAGTAATTTGCTTCTAGGGATATAGCCTAGAACAAAAGTTAGAAGACGTCCTCTAAAATGTTTATAAATTGCAAAAAAAAAAAAGAGAAAGAAATAAATCGAGGTCCCACACTAGGCATTTGATTCACAGGGAATTCTCATTCTCAAGCTTTCAGTTTCCGTGCTGAGCAGTGGTCCCGGGGTGGGGAGAAGGTGTGGGGAGCAGTACTGTCCCTGGAGGGCAATTTTCACATTGGAAGGAACTTATATTGCAGTATTGGCATGGACAAGCCTTTAAATGTTAAAATTCATACTATCGTGTCTTAATTATTTTTTATTTCCCCTTTATGTTACAGTTATGGTCTATGTTGATTTCAAAGTTATATGTGTATTTCTTTTTTTTTTTTTTGAGTTGGAGTCTCACTCTGTTGCCCAGACTGGAGTGCAGTGGCTGCTCCCGGCCACCACAGCCTCGACCTGCTGGGCTCCGGCGATCCTTCCACCTCAGCCTTCCAAGTAGCTGGAACTACAGGTGCACGCTACCACGCCCGACTAATTTTTTGATTTATTGTAGAGATGAGGTCTTGCCTAGTTACCCAGGCGGGTCTTGAACCCGTGGGCTCAGGCAGTCCACTCACCTCAGCCTCCCAAAGTGCGGGATTACAGGCTGAGCCACTGAGCCCGGCATATATATGTATTTCAAGTTTGTAAAGGTAGTATTATAAAATCTTGAAGGATAGGCGTTGAAATGCTAATATTGTTTATCTCAGAGTGTTGAGGCTATGGATGCCTTTTATTCTTTATGTCTATTTCCTAAGTCTTCTATGGAGAACATGTTACCTGTTTAATAAAGACTTCTTATTTTGAACTTTCCGAAACAGATATAAGATTGTCGGTGTCCTACTGCTTACGGAGTAACAATATTAATTATTGTGCTGTGCTGTATACACACAGGCTTTTGCTTTAAATCAGTTCTACTCTTTACTAGTATGTGGCTTAACTTCTCTAAACCTTGGTTTCTTCATCTTTAAAATGAAAATGACAGCCGGGCTCGGTGGCTCAGCCTGTAATCCCACGCTTTGGGAGGCTGAGATGAGTGAATTGCCTGAGCCTGCGGGTTCGAGACCCGCCTGGGCAACTTGGCGAGACCTAATCTCCACAATAAATCAAAAATTAGCCGGGCGTGGTAGCGCGTGCCTGTAGTTCCAGCTACTTGGAAAGCTGAGGCGGAAAGATTGCCGGAGCCTAGCAGGTCGAGGCTACGGTGGCCAGGAGCGTGCCACTGCACTCCAGTCTGGGTGACAGAGTGAGACTCCAACTCAAAATAAAGTAAAATAAAATAAAAATGACAGTAATGACTTTTTAGAGCTTGATTCTTAAATGAGATATGGTAAATTAGTGGTGATTTCCAAGCTTCAGTGTACATAAAAATTACCTGGAGAGCTGTTCAAACTTGCATCCTGAGACCACTCACCCCACAGGTTGAGGTTCTTGCCTAGATTGTGTCCTGATAATCTACATTTCTAACATGCCCCTGGGCAGTACCCTGGGTCCAGATGATTCTATGATGGAAGCTGGGTGGACATTTAGCTTATTGCCCAGGTGACAGCAGGTGCTGAGTTAGGAAATGTTCAGTCAGGTGTGGTTAATCTATTGTGTACATATTTGGCACATGTAACCATATATACAACTTACTCAAGAACCTGTTACATTGTCATAAAACTTACTCTTCATCTTTTATTTTTAGCTATGTGGACAGAAATACCAGAGCGATGCTCCTCACTTAGTAACACTGGTTGGTGGGAGGAATATGGGGTGACATGATGCTCTCTTATGAGTTTTACATTATATACTACCTGTTTTGATTTTTAAAGATACCTAGGAGGACTGAAGGTCAAAGGAGAAACACAGTCTTTTTTTGCTGTGAAATGGAGCTAACATGCCAAGCGCTTGGAATAGGGTCTTGTATCTAGTTAAACTCCATAAGTGTGGGCTGTTATTATCAGTGTCCTCATGGTTGTGCAGAGAGGCAGTATTACACTGTAGTGAGGACATTGGCTCTGGGGCCAGACTGCCTGGGTCCAAATCCCAGCCTCATTCTCCGTGTACTATCATGGGCAGCGAGTCTTATCTGTGGAATGGGGACAGTAAAAGTCAGAGCTCATATGCAGTCAGTAGACACTAGTACCCCTTGAAACACATCCATACTGGTTGGCAAATAACTGTTTGTCCCAGGCCTTCAGGCATCCCTTCTGGAGTCATTCAGGATCGCAGCTCTAGGGAATGCAAAGGTAAAACCTGGTGCAGCGAGACACTTCTGCACCGTGGTGGTGCCGTTCTCACTGTTCAGATCTTAAATATCAGATCACCTGCTTCTTGGGATGGTCCTCAGGGGTGAATGAGTTAATGTATATATAGGGTTAGAACAGTGCCTGGCACTCAGTAAATGCTCAGTAAACTTTGGCTGTTGCCATTTTATCATGTTAGTTTTAAGTTTGGGAATAGGCAATTGGGAAATACCTGGAAAATGGAACAGGAAAAGAATGCATGTTTATTTATAAAAGGGTTATCCTTTCCTGTAGGTTTTTCCTTCTGTTTTTTGAGTTTATAGTTTTAGAGCCACAGAGAAAGAGAAATATTGCTAAAGAAATGCTTATGTGTCAAAGATTGCCAAGTGTTCTGAGTGAAATTTAATCACCACATTATTAAAACTCATCTTTTATTTTTTTTAATTTGTAGATTCTCAGTATTTCTGAAAAATTAAAAAAAAAAAAGTTGAACCCTTTAGTGAATTGAACCTTTTAGTTCCATTTCATTGTTAGGATTTTTGTTTTTCTGTTTTTATAGCAATACGTCTGGTTTAATATTGGCAGTGTAGACACCTTTGAACGGAATCTGGAAACTTTACAGCAGGAATTGGGCATAGAAGGGGAAAATCGGGTGCCTGTGGTCTACATTGCTGAAAGTGATGGGTAAGAAGTAGTTTTAAAAACAACTATTTGAAGACTGTTGACTGTGCTGTGTGTGGTTCACTGTGTTCCATTGCTGGTGGCAGGACTCCATATTATATTCTCAAACAGGCCTTTCTCAGTTTGGCCAGATTTTTAAAAACTATTAGTAACTCACTTTTATACTCATTTATGTTAATTTATATTAATCTTGCCTAAGCAGTGATTTAGGATAGTAATGTCTAATACATTATTTGGTATTATTTTGGCGTAAAGAACCCTTTGTGTTAAAGAGTGGCATTCCCACCTTTGAACTGTCATTTATGTTTATATTTTACAGAGTTTTCCAGGACTTTTAAGTAATTCTTCTTCCTGCCTTGTCAGAGCTGCTGCTTCTCTTAAGAATTGTCTTTAATAAGGCCACTTTAGTAACCCCAGTTAAGTCTGGATGAATGCTCCATTTGTTTCAAGAATCAGTTGTTTTTGAGCTTATTTGGGAATTATATGGCCTTTGAGGGCTTATTTATATATATACAGAAGAACCCTTGACAATTAGCCTCATTTGCATTAAGTGCAGAAGGTATACCTTACTGCTATAGAGTTGCTAGTTCTGGAATGAAACTAGAAATTAATCTTAATTTTTCTGTATATGTAAGAAGAGAAAAAACACTGATAGTGTGTTATCACACTTAGGATGTTATTCAGATTTAGGGATTTCTTGAGTCTTGGTTATATGAGCCTACAGTCTACCTGCAGTGTGTAAATCTACATAGCTATTGTGAGGATTTCACCTGGGATGTATCTATCCCTGGCCCTGAAACTGTAAGATAATCACTTAATTTTAAAAGCTGGTACTGAAATATTATAAAAAGTGTTATTGTACCATTCTTTAATAAACTCTTATTGTCAGTTCATGATTTCTTTTCTCCATAAACAAACTAAATTTTTCATGATTCTTGCTGCCTGCTCTAGCAGCATTTACAAATTTGTAATAGGTGAAAAATTAGAAAGCAAAACTTGATTTTTGTTGTTTCACTTTTGACCTAAACCATGTCTGAGATTTGGATACAAATTTCTTAGGGTAAGTTAAACTAAACTGCATTATATTAATCAGCATAAGTATTTATCTGTACTGATAGTAATGTTGAAATAAACTTTATTAAGACAAATGAACAAAAGGCAGAAGGCATCCCAGGCTTTAAGTCATTCCTGAGTAGCTTCCTCCAAAGCAGGCATGATGTTGAAAGACAAACCAGTCTCCTGGAAGTCTCTGTTGAATCTGCAACATTTGGCAAGAGAAAGGTTTAAACACTATATATATTACTTTTGAAACTGATGTGCTGTTAAATTAGCAAAGATTTGATACTTGGAAGACATTTCTTCAGAGTCAGTTAATGTTTCTCAGTAAGAGAACTGGGGTTTCTACCTAGGCTAACAGCAGGATCATGTTGAAAAAAAATTTTTTTTGAGTCAGAGTCTCACTCTGTCGCCCAGGCTGTAGTGTAGCTTCATGCTCACGGCCACTACAACCTCAACCTGGTAGGCTCAGGCGATTCTTTAGCCTCAGCCTTCCAAGTAGCTGGAACTACATGCATGTGCCACCACGCCCGGCTAATTGTTTTGATTTATTGTAGAGACGAGGTCTCGCCATGTTGCTCAGGCTGATCTTGAACCCCTGAACTCAGACAATCCTCTTGCGTCTGCCTCCCAAAGTGATGGGATTACAGGCTTGAGCCACTGTGCCCAGCATGTTAAAATTTTTAAATGACTAATTTAAAAGAAATTTCTTTGAAACTCAAGTATGATGATAGTAAATTATGGTTAGTACTGTGCATAAATGGTGCAAAATATCAATAAACTGCATACTTGTAGAGAACAGATTTTTCTTTGGTCTTATCTCTCATGAGTCTGCTTCAGTGATAATTAACATACTAAAATTGTGCATCAGATAAAGTGTTAGAATATCCAGGTTTTTAAAACATTGAAAATGTTTGCAATAATATCTGAGGCAGTTATCAGGAAGTACATCTTGCAACACATGAAAAAAGCCAAAGGTTAACAGTCTTAAACTGTGTTGATGTTGTGTGTCATCCCTCCAGTTCCTTTCTCCTGAGCATGTTGCCTACCGTGCTCATCATTGCCTTCTTGCTATACACCATAAGAAGAGGACCCGCTGGTATTGGTCGAACAGGCCGAGGGATGGGTGGACTCTTCAGTGTTGGAGAAACCACTGCCAAGGTCTTAAAGGATGAGATTGATGTGAAGTTCAAAGATGTGGCTGGCTGTGAGGAGGCCAAGCTAGAGATCATGGAATTTGTGAATTTCTTAAAAAACCCAAAGCAGTATCAAGACCTAGGAGCAAAAATCCCTAAGGTAAAATGAACTTTTAGAAGATTAACCCAGTCAAAGTATTTCTTGACCTCCAACGTCGGAATTTTATGAAGTTTGGCTATGTATTATAGTAGCTGTTTTTCTATCCTTACTCTTTCTTAATTTACTAATCTGCCTCTGCCTAACTCGAGGTTCCTTTTGGGTCAGTTTTTTTGTGTGAATGTGTCTTGCATATAGCATGCATATTCCTGAGCATGTATGTTATCTGCTCTTAGAAGCCTTCACTGATTCACCTTCCTTCTCTCTTCAGTCTGATTTAGACACCCTATCTCTCAGCAACCATGCCTCCCCTGTATATTTTCTTGAGCAAGTCATATTCTGCTGTCACCCAGTGTTCCCTCACATGTACGTGGGCCATCTGCCTGCCTGTGCTGGTGACAGGCCCGAGCCTTACTGGGCTTTGTACTCCCAGGGCTAGGCACAGAACAGTAACTTCATATTTGTTGAATGGATCAGCTGTTAAATAAATGAATAACAATGTTTAACAAATTCTTTTTACAATCCATTAATAAAGTTTACTTTAAAGGAATTCTCTGTAAAGAGAATCATCATTTCTTTAATTTTTATGTCCTGCTTATGTGGATAAAAAGGTGTATTTTATGGTTTTACAATTCATTTATAACTTTTGTGCATTCACATCCTATCTGGGTATCCCTACAACTTAATATAATAGTTCTATATTGTTTGAGCAAGCACATTTTTTTAGTTAAGTTCATCATTGGTCATTAGATTTCTACTTCACTTGTGAAATGTTTAAAGAAGAAAATAAGCAAAGTTTTAAAGTACCTTAAAATTTTATCAGAATGTCTGGGAAAAAAATATCTTTTGATCATATTATCCACCTCCCCATACACAGTATTTGGAAACAGTAGTATGGTACTGTATCTATTTATAAAAAAGAATATTTAGAAAATATTTATAAAAAAGAGGTAGTCAATGGAAAGAAACAGAAATGCAAATTCATAGTTAGGTTTTCAGTCACATGTTCATCCATGCTAAAAATGTGCTGACTTGTACATGACTATAGATGTTAGTGGTTGGGTTTATTAATTATTTGGGTTAAAAAAAACCCAGTGTTATTTGTAAAGAGTAAAAGAATTATATAAATTTGGGAGAGTGGTGTTTGTGTCTTCTTGAATTATTTAAGTAAATGTCAGTGAGTTTATTGGTAGAGTCCTAGCATAAGTCACCCTTTATATGCTGTTAGACTAAAGGTCTTAAAAAAGCAGCACTTAAAAATGTTATAAGGCTGGATGCAGTGGCTCAAGTCTGTAATCCTAGCACTTTGGGAGGCTGAGGTGAGAGGCTTGCCTGAGCCCAGGGATTCAAGACCAGCCTGGGCAACTTGGTGAGACTTCGTCTCTACTATTAAAAAAACAAATTAGCCGGGCATGGTAGCACGCACCTGTAGTTCTGGCTACTTGGAAGGCTGAGGTGGAAGGATCACCTGAGCCCAGCAGGTTGACGCTCGGGTGGCCGTGAGCGTGCCACTGCACTCTAGCCTGGGCAGTGGAGTGGGACTCCAACTAAAAAAAACAAAAAAGTTTTAAAAAAAGAGAAGTGCCGGGCTCAGTGGTTCAGCCTGTAATCCTGCGCTTTGGGAGGCCGAGTTGAGTGAATTGCCTGAGCCCACGGGTTCGAGACTCGCCTGGGCAACTTGGCGAGACCTCATCTCTACAATAAATAAAAAAATTAGCCGGGTGTGGTAGCTCGCACCTGTAGTTCCAGCTACTTGGAAGGCTGAGGCAGAAGGATCGCCAGAGCCCAGCAGGTTGAGGCTGCGGTGGCCGGGAGCGGCTACTGCACTCCAGTCTGGGTGACAGAGTGAGACTCCAAGTCAAAAAAAAAAACAAAAATAAGAGAAGTATTTGGCCGGGCTCGGTGGCTCAGCCTGTAATCCCTCGCTTTGGGAGGCCAAGGTGAGTGGATTGCCTGAGCCCGCGGGTTCGAGACCCACCTGGGCAACTTGGCGAGACCTCATCTCTGCAATAAATTAAAATTAGCCGGGCGTGGTAGCACGTGCCTGTAGTTCCAGCTACTTGGAAGGCTGAGGTGGAAGGATCACCGGAGCCCAGCAGGTTGAGGCTCCAGTGGCCGGGAGCAGCCACTGCACTCCAGTCTTGGGGACAGAGTGAGACTCCAACTCAAAAAAAAAAAAAAAAAACAAAAGAGAAATATTTAAGATTTCACACCAAATTTTTTGAAACAAAATTGTTTCTAATAACCCTTTTCTTAGTCTTCTTACCGATATGAAAATATTCTACCATAATTCAAATGTTTAAGAAATATTTATTTTGCATTAATAGGATTTAGAGATAGAGTTATACCTTGGGATTATTTGTGAGTACTCAATTTACTTTTCTGAAATTCTCATGAAATGTACTTTCTCTTTTTTATATCTGAAGGGTGCCATCCTCACTGGTCCTCCAGGCACTGGGAAGACACTGCTGG
The DNA here is from genome assembly GCA_963574415.1 of Tarsius wallacei. Classification (NCBI taxonomy): domain Eukaryota; kingdom Metazoa; phylum Chordata; class Mammalia; order Primates; family Tarsiidae; genus Tarsius; species Tarsius wallacei. The sequence goes on along the minus strand of CAUYQG010110389.1, from coordinate 13,054 downwards.
CTAAGGCCACAGCTGGAGAAGCCAACGTCCCCTTCATTACCGTCAGTGGATCCGAGTTTTTGGAGATGTTTGTTGGTGTGGGCCCAGCTAGAGTAAGTCTTGTTCTGTTCTGATGGTGTAGCTTTCTTATCCCCAGCAGTTCCCCCTACATGGGGACTTGGTGAAGATGGCCACATCCCCTGGGATGCCCGAGTGACCTTTCAGCAGCCACTGCCTTGGACTTCCAGGGCTAAGACTAAGGCTAAGTCTCCAATCTCATTCTTGCATGTGGACGTTTACTTTTCTCAGTACTGTTTGTTGAAAAGAATGTTTTTTCCCCCATTCAGAAATCTTGGCACCAATGACCATAGATAGATACATGGGTTATTTCTGGACTCTGAATTCCATTCTATTGATCTGTGTGTCTGCCTTATGCCAGTACTATACTGTCTTGATTACTGTTGCTTTGTAGTAACTTTTGAAATCAAGAAGTGTGAGTATGGTTTAACTTTTTTATTTTTATTTTTTTTTGAGTTGGAGTCTCACTCTGTCACCCAGACTGGAGTGCAGTGGCTGCTCCCAGCCACCGCAGCCTCGACCTGCTAGGCTCTGGTGATCCTTCCGCCTCAGTCTTCCAAGTAGCTGGAACTACAGGCGCGCACTACCACACCTGGCTAATTTTTTTGATTTATTGTAGAGATGAGGTCTTGCCAAGTTGCCCAGGCAGGTCTCGAACCCGCGGGCTCAGGCAGTCCACTCACCTCGGCCTCCCAAAGTGCTGGGATTACAAGCTGAGCCACCGAGCCAGGCCTGATTTAACTTTTAAAGAAACATGTGATTGTTACTGTTGTGTGTTTCACCAGTGTCTAACTTAAACAAATGCTACAGAAATGCAGTGTGCTATCACAGTTACTTTTGCAGACATCACAGTACAACTTGCCACCAGTAAGAAAACACTGTGTCCTCAGTCGGTAGTGTATTTTTCTTTCTTAGTGGCAAGCATAGTAATGGTGAATCTTTCCATTGATGGCCTCTTAGATTAGATGACCTACAGTAGGTGGAGTGCATAGATTCATCTGGGTTTTGCAAGGCAGATACGTCTTAGAAAAGCAGGGGAGCACTGGGGACCATGGGCAGATGAGGGGAACCTGAAGACGGGAGAGGAGCTGTGGATGGTGGGAAAGGGTTGACCTGGTGGGTTGGTAGCTGGGAAGTAGGTAAAGAATTGGTCATGTCAGAAAGCAGAGGTTGCTAAGGACCTGAGAAGTGACTGCTTCATGCATATGGGTTTTTTGAGGGAGGTGGGAAGGGATCATATGTTTTAAAATTAGATGTTGGTGATAGTAGTGCAACATCATGAATGTACTAAATGCCACTGAATTGTACACTTTAAAACAGCTAAAATGGTACATTTTAGATTATGCATATTTTACCTCAATTTTAAAAAATCAGTGAAATGTTTAAAAAAAGAATTGGTCACGTAAGATACTTGGCTGTCTAGATGATAGGAGGGCGTAGTCAGCATGGATGACTTGAAGCTGGTTGCTTAGGGGCACCTTGGCAGTGCTGGTCTTGTCAGAGTAGAGCAAAAGGTGACTAAAGAGGTGGTCAGGGAGCTGAGAGAACAAAAACCACATAGATGTGGAAGTCACTGAAAGATAGTGCTTGGAGGGGAACCAGGCCAGCAGAGGACTACGGCAAAGCAGGGTAGATGCCTCCCACCTGGTGTGAGCCTCGGTGAGCAGGGGGCTTTTTCAGCATTCCATTTTGGCAGCAGTAGTAAGGCAGACCCCCTCACTCCAGCTGACCTGAGCGAAAGATAGAAACTCCTGCTTGGGGACTTTGCAGGGGAGTGACGGACACATTCTGCGACAATCTTGAGAGTGTGGGGGCTGTTGGTCACAGATCCTTAGTTGAGGAAACTGCAGAGGGACACAGGACACATCAGAGGATATATTCTGAGCAGTGTAGGAATGAGAATCTGGAAATGCAGGCAGGAAAGGATGATGGGGAGACTTGGAGTAAAAAGGGACATGAAGTGTAGGGAGTTTGTCTCTGACTCTTAAAAGGGGCAGGTGACTGATGGTGAGGCACGGGAATGACTCCTATGCACCTCAACTGTGGCTGAGGGGACACGCTAGCGGGACAGTCTGTGGGTGGGAGGGGCTGCAGGCAGGGTACTGTCACCCCCTCTTTGGTGATGAGCTGGTGGACTTGGAGAGTCCTCACCTTCACTGTCTGTGTAAGACTGCATAGACCTATTAGTAGTCTCTGCTTGTTAATAACTGCCCTAGGCAGGAGAGATGAGTGAGCCTTGGAAAAGCCTGAACTTTTCATCTGAATGTAAAGTTGACAGCTCTATTATGTTGTCTTTGTAGGGCAGGCATACAATGGCAATTTGTTGATGATATTACAAAAATGGCAGACATTATCAGTGTTTATTACACATGCAGTGATTTATGAGATTTGAGAAATAATATTTGTTCACTTTAGATCTGTTACCCACCAGGTTACTAATCACTCGCTACTTGTTTGCTGCTTGCAGCTCTTTTTAAGTGCTGTAAATGTGTGGCACAAAAATATTGTCTTCATATGGGGCTTGAGGTTTATTTTTTATTCGAAGGATAAATAATTACTAGTCAAGTGACTCATATTTCTATTTTGTGTCAGGTTCGAGACTTATTTGCCCTTGCTCGGAAGAATGCCCCTTGTATTCTCTTCATTGATGAAATAGATGCGGTGGGAAGGAAGAGAGGAAGAGGCAACTTCGGAGGGCAGAGTGAGCAGGAAAACACGCTCAATCAGCTGCTTGTGGAGATGGACGGTGAATAGTGAAGTCTTCTGTATTTTATTTTATTTTTTCACCCCCCCATCTTCTGTGTATTAAACTGCACTTGCTAATTGTCTTTCATATCTCTAAAATGAGAATCCTTATTCAAATTTGGAGTCTCAAAAACAAAAAAAGTATCCTCTAAAACAGCTCTTTTAAAAGGCTCTTTTATACCAGCACAAATAATAGCAAAATGTCCTTGCCTGGCAGCCTGCCATAACTTATCATTGGTGTTAAGATGGTGTTTGCACCTAGTGCTGAATAAGAGGAAAACGGGTGAAATGATTCTCAAAAGAATTATGGTCTCATTCTCTAAATCATTAGTGTTTCTGAAGATAAGGAATACCTAAGCCTAACCAAGGGTGATTTTTTTACTCAGAGAGTAGCGATCTTTCCTTGCCAGTCAGCTTTCCTCATTTAGGAAAGCCAGTTCTCAGGATGTGGCATATCCTTCCTACTGGAAGATATGTGGACTCTTGGTTGTTTGTGCAGAAAGGAGAAGCACAGTGCCAATACCGAGCTGGCTTAGATGATGAAGCCAGGCAGCGTATCAGAATAGGAGCGTGGAGATCCTCCGCTGTTATATGATGGTAACCCGTTTACAGTGCTGTGTCCAAATCGGAGCACCACATATGGGTAGATCCACCCGTGAGTCCTTGCGGTGCCAGGATCTGAGGGTGCAGGGTCTGGGGCATGGTGTTCACACTGAGAAATGGCTACTGATGCTGAGCGTCTTGCGTCTGGAGACGAGGTGGGAGTGGAGGTTGATACCTGTCTTTGGATGGGCAGTTGACTCCATCTGCACAACGAGTCAGTATGTTATTTGCAGATTTAATCTGAGCTTAAAACACTTTTTAAATCGACAACATCAAAATTATGAACTTCATAGCAACTTGGATGGATTTAGAGTCTATAATACTCAGTGATCTATCACAGAAACAAAGAACTCAGTACCACATGTTCTTATTCATAAGCAGACCCTGAACAATGATCTTAATACTATAAAAGATTGGGGGCCGGATTCAGTGGCTCAGCCTGTAATCCTAGCATTTTGGGAGGCCGAGGCGAGTGGATTGCCTGAACCCAGGGGTTTGAGACCAGCCTAGGCAACTTGGCGAGACCTCATCTCTACAATAAATCAAAAAATTAATCAGGCATGGTAGTGCGCGCCTATAGTTCCGGCTACTTGGAAGACTGAGGCGGAAGGATCGCCAGAGCCCAATGGGTCGACGCTGGAGTGGCCATGAATGTACTACTGCACTCCAGCCTGGGCAATAGAGTGAGACTCCAACTTAAAAAAAAAAAAAGGAATTGGCAATAGAGGGAAACTGTCAGGGCGGGGGACACACTTCATCTATAAGGGCACCTGATCTCAAGCCAGGTGAAGTGGGAACCAAAGTAAGGCCCAAACTTTACCTATACAATGACCATTTGTATACCTAGTCCTGAATTATACCCCACATTCTTAAAAGAAGATAAATAAATAAAATTGACAACATCTTCTAAATTTCTAGTTAGAGAAAATAAAATATTTGGTCATTTGTCTTTAGGAAATTAATTCTTAAAACTTTTAAGTCTAATATGTGATTGTTATCAATAAGGACAAGATTAAAGGTAAGAAAAATAATTCAAGTTTGTGATTTAAAAACTTACGGGTAATGGGGCAGTCCCCTCGGGTCCCCTTCCACTGTGGGAGCTTTTGTGTCCTCAATAAATCCTGCATTTCAAACAAACAACCAAAAAAACTGCTGGATAATGAATTGAAAAGTATAGCTATGCATTCTTGACAGGCGCACTGTTGCCTTCTGTCTCTTGTCATTTAATCATGATTGCAATTTGTTATCATCTTTTCAGGTTTTAACACGACAACAAATGTCGTCATTTTGGCGGGCACCAATAGACCAGATATCCTAGACCCCGCACTGCTGAGACCGGGCCGCTTTGACAGGCAGATCTTTATTGGTGAGATGACGTTCACTGGGTTTGGTCAAGTGCTCATGGGTGTCAGTGTGATGTTTCACTATGGTTTTTTGTTTCCTTGAAAATAATTTCTAAAGGACCACCAGACATTAAAGGAAGAGCCTCTATTTTCAAAGTTCACCTCCGGCCACTAAAACTGGACAGTACCCTGGAGAAGGAGAAGCTAGCAAGAAAACTGGCATCCTTAACTCCAGGGTTTTCAGGTGAGTGGAAAATGACTGCCGTCCTACTTTTATTTTATTTTATTTTTGATTGTAGTCTCTGTCACCAAGGATGGAGTACAGTGGCATGCTCACAGCCACCGCAGCCTTGATCTGCTGGGCTCAGGCAATCCTTTTGCTTCAGCCTTCCAAGTAGCTGGAACTATAGACACATGCCACCACACCCAGCTAGTTTTCGTGATTTATTGTAGAGATGAGGTCTCACCGAGTTTCCCAGGCTGGTCTCGACCTAGGGCTCAGGCAGTCTTCTTGCCTCGGCCTTCCAAAGTGCTGGGATTACAGGCTGAGCTACTGCACCCAGCACCTGCTTTTAAATCATGACAGTTACCAGGTACCAGTTCACTTGGTTACCTCTTCACTTTGGGGCTTTCTAAATATGGATTTTTACTTTCTTTTTTTTTTTTGAGTTGGAGTCTCACTCTGTTGCCCAGGCGAGTGCAGTGGCATACTCAAAGCCACCACAGCATTGACCTGCTGGGCTCCAGCAATCCTTCCGCCTGAGCTTTCCAAGTAGCTGAACTATAGGCACTACCACACCCGGCTAATTTTCTATTTTCAGGCAATCCACTCGCTTTGGCCTCCCAAAGTGCTGGGGTTGCAGGCTGAACCACCATGCCTGGCCTAGATTTTTACTTTCTTAACATGAGAAATTTCAAACATACAGTGTTAGTCAACTTGTCTGTACCTATCACTTAGTTTCAGGAATGGTTACTAATTCACACCCAACCTTATTTTATCCATATCCCTATCCTCTTCCTGCTTCTTTTGTTGTATTTTGTGACAAATTTCTGATAACATCATTTCTTTTTCCCATAAATATGGCAGGAATTATTCCTAAGTGTTTATGTTTGTTTGTTTTGAGTTGGGGGCCTCACTCTGTCACCCAGGCTGGAGCGCAGTGGCATGATCATAGCTCACCATAGTCTTAAACTCCTGGACTCAGGCGATCCTCCCGAGTAGCTGCAGCTACCACACCTGGCTTATTTTTTTAGAGTCGATGTCTTGTTATGTTGCCCAGGTTGGTCTTGAACTCCTGGACTCAAGCGGTCCTTCCACCTTGGCCTCCCAAAGTGCTGGGATTATGGACATGAGCCACCATGCCCAGACCCTAAGTTTTTTTTTTCTTTTATTAACATACCATAAAAATCACCTATATAAAATGTACAGTTCAGTGGTTTTTGGTGTATTTATAGAGTTGGGCACCCATTACTATAATGTGATTTTTAAATATTTTACCATCTCAAAAGAACCATTAGCAGCCACTTCCTCCATTCCCAGCTCTAGACAACCCCTGATATACTTTTTGTCTTTACAGATTTTCCCATTCAGGATATTTTATATAAATGGAATCATACAACATGTAGTATTTTGGGCCTGGTTTATGCTTTCTTAGCATGGTATTTTTAGGGTTGATCCACATTGTAGCAGGCATCAGAACTTTGTTCCTTTTCATGGCCAAGTAATATTCCATTGTTAGGATATTCCACATCTTATTTATCCATTCATCACTTGATAGATATTGGGGTTGTTTCTCTCTTTTGGCTGTTGTGAATAATGCTGCCATGGACATTGGTGTACAGATTTTTCTGTGGACCTACATTTTTATTTCTCTTGGTTATATACCTAGGCATGGAATTGTTGGGTCTTATGATAACTATGTTTAACCTTTTGAGAAACTTCAAGACTATTTTTCAAGTTCCTGTGCCATTTTACATTCCCACTGGCAGTGTGCAAGGGTTGCATTTTCTCTACATCCTCACCAACACTTGTTATCATCTGTCTGATTATAGCCATCCTAGTTGGTGTGAAGTGGCATGTCATTGTGGTTTTGATTTGCATTTGTCTAGTGACTAGTGATGTTGAGCATCATTTTCTACCCTTATCCCAAGAGATTTTCTTAACTGCAAAATGTGATGCTTTCTCATTCCCTGCCTCCCTCCTTCTAAACTTGAAATAAAAAGGAACATTTGAGAAGTGTGAGAATATATACAATTGGTGTGATCAGAAGATGATCATCTTAAATGTCTTTTACTTATTTCTTAGGACTTTGAAATTTATACCATTTTAATATTTGTTTATTGAGCACATACAGTGTGGTATAGCTTATTTGTGTTACCGTATACTTAACTGAAGAATTAATTTAAAAAGACTTACAGATCTAAAAAAAAAAATCTGGCAAGGTTTTAACTATATTTAAATTTAGTTGTTTCACTGAATGTACTTGGTGAGTAATGCTTGGGTTTTCGTCATATGTCAGCATAATGCCTAATTTCCACACAAGTTATTTTCCCAACAGAGATGGTGGAACTAAGTTACTTAATGAGTATTTTTAAATGCTGTCTTAGTTTGCTGATATGTGAGCCATATTGTCTGTTAAAGTAAACATTTGTCTGTAATTCACTATTTACTACTAATACTTTCATTTCAGTTCAGAGGGCCAGAATTGTACCAGGCTAGAACTAAATGCTAGTATTAAATAACTTAGGGTTATCATGAATAAAACTGAATTATATTTTTATAAAACCCTTATCCAATCTACTGCTGATTAAAAAATTAATCTGGATTGGGTCATCCATCATGTGTGACCAGTCAGCTTGAGCATATTTTGGTGGGTAAGCTGTTCTGCGTGTTCATTTTGTAGGAGCTGATGTTGCTAATGTCTGTAATGAAGCTGCTTTGATTGCTGCGAGGCACCTTTCAGATTCCATCAATCAGAAACACTTTGAACAAGCAATCGAACGAGTGATTGGTGGTAAGGCAACTGAATGTTACTCAAATAGGAAGCCTGCTAAAATGAACTAAAGGCCAGAATTTCTCTGTTGGCAAGATATAGAAGCGAAAAAAGTGTGTCCACTCAGCCCCAGTGCTCACTCTCCATGCGTGCTTGGTTGCACCCTGGTCCCCCTTGCCTTGCCTCCCCTTGCCCTTTGTATGATATGGAGTTTAATGGTGTGGGGTGAGTCTGAGGTGGCAGCTTACCTGTGCCTCTCCTGCACAGGCAGCGAGGTGAGGTACCCCTGAATGATACAAATCAAGTTTTGTTAAAAACTCACAACCTTCGTGTTTCCAAAAGTTCCATCCCATGAGCTAAGTGTACGCTGTCCTAGTTATGGGTGATAGATATAAAGCAGCTGCAGCAACTGTTTAACCAAGGGATGCTTACTCTCAGCCAGCACAGTGGGAATGCATGTGATGTTTTCCTTAGATCTTAAAATTTAATCCCCAAAAGACAACTAGCAATTCAAGTACTTGGGCAATCAAAAAAGGGAGAAATGCTGTGGCCACGCCGGGCTCTGCAGAAGAGGAAGGATGCCCGCTGAACTCAATAGAAAGTGGATATGAGCCGGGCTCGGTGGCTCAACCTGTAATCCCGTGCCTTAGAACGCTGAGGTGAGTGGATTGCCTGAGCCCGCGGGTTCGAGATCTGCCTGGGCAACTTGGTGAGACCTCATCTCTACAATAAAATTTAAAAATCAGCTGGACATGGTAGCGCGTGCCTGTAATTCTGGCTACTCGGAAGGCTGAGGCAGAAGGATCACCAGAGCCCAGCAGGTCGAGGCTGCAGTGGCCGGGAGCGGCTATTGCACTCCAGTCTGGGCAACAGAGTGAGACTCCAACTCAAAAAAAAAAAAAAAGAAAAGCAGATATGGCATGAAGTGGCTTGCATGGAAAAGAGTTTGGAGGTAGTGGTATTACACCCTGTGTCTAGGGAGGAAAAGCAAACTGGTCAGACACACATTCCTGGGGCAAAGTAAGGTAAAGTTGAAAGAAAGTTATTGAAGTCTGGATTTTTGAAAGCCTTGTATATATTAAGCTGAAGAACTTCTTAAGTTTTGTCCTGTGGCCAACGTGGCTAAGACGGGGTTCCTTTTTTTGAGTTATTGATTAACTTAATTATCAGTGATATTTTGGGAAAATGAATCTGGCTTTAATGAGGTGGGAAGTATGTCGAGGCAGAGAAAACCATCATTGTGAGCTAGCAGGTGTAGTGTGGGGAGCACCGGTGACAACAGGAAAAATAAGGACAGACATGGAGGCCAGAGAGGGAATGGGGTGCTCCCAGAGGTGCCAATTCAGCAGAGATGGAGATGTGCTGAGTTAGAGCCAGAGCAGGATGTCATGTGGAACTCAGGGGCTGGTGGTGATGGTTCCAGAGGGAGCCGAGTGGGATGGGGCAGGTGAGCAAGCGTGCTCAAGGAGCAGGTTCCCACAGGAGTGACCTGTAGGGTCAAGTGATGTGGGAGCGTGAAGGATAAGGGCCTTGGGACTTGGCAGTGAGGCTGTGTCAGCTGGGTGGGGAGTACAGAACCAGGTTAGTGATGCTTCCGGTGCAGGTAGAAGCTGGTACAGCAGTGTGCTCAGACTGGGCCAGGTGCTAAGTAGGCAACTCATTGAATAAGTTAATAGACCACTTGTTCTGTAAATTTGTTACTGAAAAGGAAACAAAAAGGATGATAGAGTTATGGATGGAACTAAACAAAATAATTCGCTTCAGTGAAAACTACATATTTGCACCTGTTTTAGCTCAAGAAGCAGCCATGATCAGTGAGGGTGGGAAAGAGAACAGCAGCTGCTGCAGCTGTTTTATAAGGTGGTGGCACACCGGGAAAACGAAAGACGCCTGCAAGGAACTGTGGGGAAAGTTCTTTTGTGTTTTTCAGATATGCCAGAAGTGGAAAACAGGATTTGTTACTTTCAGCCCGGGTAGCTCTGTGGCATAACTTGGGTTGATACTCTCAGATGAGTTGCCTTGAACACAACAAAACTATATTTTTTGTGGTGTGATGATTTGTATTATAAACGATAGTCAGTTTTTACAGTACAGAGGTAAGAAATGAGGCCCAAGAAGAAACCTGTCAGATCAGAATCCCTTCAGCACTGTAGTCCAGCAGGCTCTGGCAGGGGTCTTTGGGCCCCATGTCTTGCTTGCTCCCTTGGGTCTGCCCTGCCACTTTGTGGCTAACTCTTTGAACCCTGAGCTGGCTGGTGAGTGTGCGGGTGCTTGTGCTCTAGCATTGGTCTTGCCAGCTCCGGATAGGTATTTCCAGATCTTTACCTAGCTCAGTGCTTTCTCTGACTCTTGGCTGCCTTCCCTCAGAAGCAGATGACAGTTGTTCTCTCATGGCAGGTGCCTTTATTTACCCACAGCCTGGACTAAGCAGTGCGAATCTTTCCAGAGTTCTTTGTTTCCTCTGAGTTTTATATGTTTTAAATTGACCTAAATGCTGGATTTTACTTTACAAGTCTATTTGTTTCCTCAAACAGGATATGTGGCTTGAAAGAGTAGGAGAGTTAGGATAAAAATGGGCTGGGGGGTAGGAGAAGTGAGTGCATTTTTGCTGTAGGTGGGTATGTTTTGTCTTTTAAGGACAGGATCTCACTCTGTTGCCCAGGTGGGAGTGCAGTGGTGCCCATCTTAGGTTACTGCAGCTTCAAACTCTTGGACTCAGGCAATCCTTTCACCTCCACCTCCCAAAGTGCTGGGATTGCAGGCATGAACCACCACGCCCAGCTGTTAGGTGTATTTTGAACTTGACCTTTTGCTTTTATTCTGATCTTGATTGGGAATTTTTGAATTGTCATAGGCAGTTCAGTCTCTAAGTCCCATTTTAAGTAAGGCAATATATAGCATTGTATAACTGTCTTTTAAAAGTCAGTGTCACTAAAACAGTACTTGGGATTTTTGTTATTATTTTGTTAGGCTTAGAGAAAAAAACCCAGGTTTTGCAGCCCGAGGAGAAGAAGACTGTGGCATACCACGAAGCAGGTCATGCAGTTGCCGGCTGGTATCTGGAGCATGCAGACCCACTCTTAAAGGTGAAGCAGTTTGTGTTGGGCACTAGGCAGGCCAGCTCATGTTTGAGCAATTACTTGACTGCAGTTACTCGGGGAGAAGGTTATGCTCCACACAAGAGAAACATATAAGATGCTTAACTTTAAAAGACTTTAGCAAAAACTTTTGCTAACAATGAGTGAATAAAGCGTTACACAAACTGCCCTGCAGATAAGTTATAAAATGTGAACAGAAAATTAAGGGGACCGAAAAGTATCCTAAAGCGGACCAAAGCTGGAAGAGAGTTTACTCTTAAAAAGCAGCAGCTGCAGTGGGTTCAGAATGGGAGTTTGTGACTTTCTGCATGAGGATTTTCTGTAACCTCCACACTACAGTGATGGAAGACGTTGGCCTTACCATCTTGAGGTGGCAGAGTAGGTAGTCCCAGGATTTGAAGACTACTGGAAATTTAACAGGAAAATCTCAGAAGCAAAAAAACAACACATGGATGAGACCCAAATCTGAGTAGAAGCTGCTCAAATCCCTGGCTGACTCCTAAGCCACACACGCACAGGGGTGGCTCCAAAGAGCCTGGCCAAAAAATAAACAGACATGAAAGAAATCTAACCCCTGAAAGACAGGGTAGATTTACGTTTTGTGCTTTTCAACTGGGTACATTCCCCAAACCAGCACAGCACAGGTGACAGAAGGCAACTGCCTAACTGCTTTCTGATATCAGGGTAGCTGGGAATCAAGGGGGATTCTCTGAAGCAAGAGAACCACAGAGAAAACAGCATTATAATGTATGAGGGGGACCCCCCAAAACCCCAGAATTATCTTTTGGAGGGCAGGCCCCTTGTAGTACACTTGGAATTTGTTCCTCCGGATCAGTCAACCAAAATTTTTATCTGAAGTTTTAAGAAGGTTGTGTCCCGATTTGCAGAAGAAACATCCTGAGTTGTGGCAAATAGGTTCTTTTACCATGACAATGCGCCTGCCAACACCATATTGAGTTTTCATGTCCCATGTCCCACCCCCCACCCCCCATTCACTCAGTCTTGCCCCAAGCGGATTTTTTGTTTCCCTGGATAAAAAAATTCTTCAAAAGGAAATGTTTTGCCGATGTGGAAGAGGTGAAACAAAAAATGGCAGAAGCACTAAAAGGCATCAAATTGACAAGTTCAAAAACTGTTTTGAGCAGTGGAAAAAGTGTCTTGGTAGGTGTATTGCATCAAACGGAGAGTACTTTGAAGGTGACCAGAGTTTATACAAGTAATAATAAATACACAGTTTTTAAATAAATAAATTCCAGGTTTTTTGGGGGCCTCCTGGTACATAAGACATCCTAAATAATCTGCAAAGAAGCTACTAGAATTAATAAGTGCAGTTAGCAATGTTGCAAAATTCAAGGTCATTATACAAAGACCAGCTGTATTTCTTGGTATTAGCAATGAACAATTAGAAAATGAAATTTTAAAAATCCACTTTCATTTTGAATAGCATCCAGAACCTGAAATATGGAGGGATGAATTTAAGAAAATATTTAGCCGGGCTCGGTGGCTCAGCCTGTAATCCTGCGCCTTTGGGAGGCTGAGGTGAGTGGATTGCCTGAGCCCGCGGGTTCGACACCCGCCTGGGCAAGCAAGACCTCATCTCTACAATAAATCAAAAATTAGCTGGGCGTGGTAGCGCGCGCGCCTGTAGTTCCAGCTACTTGGAAGGCTGAGGCGGAAGGATCGCCGGAGCCCAGCAGATCGAGGCTGCGGTGGCCGGGAGCGGCCACTGCACTCCAGTCTGGGCGACAGAGTGAGACTGCAACTCAAAAAAAAAAAAAAAAGAAAAAGAAAATATTTATAGGGCCTGTACATTGAAATAAGACCCAAATTAAAATAGAAATAAAAAATGTGGTACATATACACGATGGAATACTACGCAGCCATAAAGAAGAATGAAATCATGAATTTCGCAGCAACCTGGATGGAACTAGAGTCCATAATACTGAGTGACCTCTCACAAAAACAAAAAACTAAGTATCACACGTTCTCACTCATATAGCAGACCTTGATCATCCAGCGTATTACCACAAGAAAATGTCTGACTGTGGTGGGAAACTGGAGGGGGGGGGAGGGTGAGGGGGATGGGATTAATGGTGGTGGGTATCTATCTGAGGATGGGGAGACACCTCTTATCAACAAGGGTACCTGAACGAAATATTTTTGTATGCCTAACCCCTAACTGTACCCCACAATAACATAATTAAAAAAAAAAAAA
>CAUYQG010110387.1:0-13396 GCA_963574415.1 Tarsius wallacei | reverse complement strand
TCTCTTTCTTTGATGGGTCTTTACCTGGCTTGAGTATCAATGTGATGTTAGCTTCATAAAATGATTTGGTGAGAGTTTCATCTCTTTCAATTGCCTGGAATACTTTCAGTAGGATAGGTATCAGTTCCTTTTTATATCTCTTGTAGTATTCTGCTGGAAGCCATCTGGTCCAGGGTTTTTTTTTGTAGGTAGTTTTCTTATGACATAGTCAATTTCCTTGATTGTTATTGGTCTATTTAGGGTCTCGATTTCTTCTTGTTTCAACCTAGGCAGGTTGTGTGATGTCAGAAAGTCCTCCATTTTCTTAAGGTTTTCAAGTTTGTTTCTATACAAGTGTACATAGTAGTCTTAAATGATCTTTTGTATTTCTTCAGGGTCAGATGTGGCTTCATTTTTTGTGTTTCTGATTGCGTTTATTTGGGCTTTTTTTCTCTTTTTCTTGGTCAGTCTAGCTAGAGGACCATCGATCTTGTTTATCCTTTCAAAGAACCAACTTTTTGTTTCATTGATTTTTTGTATTATCTTTTTGTCTTCTATGTCCTGGATTTGGGCTTTTATTTTAGTAATCTGGATTCTTCTGCTGATGTTAGGGTTTGGAGGGTCTTGGTTTTCCAGTTTCCTTGGGTGACTTATTAGGCTATTAATTTATGATCCTTCCATTTTCTTCATGTGATTTTTTTTCTCAGCTAGTTTATTGTTGGTGTATAGAGCCACTACTGACTTTTGTCTGTTGATGTTGTATCCTGCAAAGGTACTGAATTCATTTATTAGATTTGGGAGCTATTTTTGTTGATGTCTTTAGATTTTTCTACATAGAAGATCAAATTATCTGCAAAGAGGGATAATCTAACGTCCTCTTTTCCAATTTGAATGCCTTTTATTTCTCTTGCCTGATTGGCTGGATAGGACTTCCAATACTATATCTAATAGGAATGTTGAAAGTGAGAATCCTTGTCTTGTTTCAGCATTTAGAGGTAAAGCATTTGTCTTTTCCCAATGCAGTATGAAGTTAGCTGTGGGTTTTTAATATACAGGATTTTCAATGTTGAAGTATGTTCCGTTAATGCTTAGTTTATTGAGAGTTCTTATACTGAAGGGATGTTGAATTTTATTCAGTGCTTTTTTGTACATCTATTGAGATGATAATATGATTATTGTCCTTCATTCTGTTAGTGCAACATATTTATTGATTTACATAAGTTGAAACATCCTTACATCTCTGGGATAAATCTTGCTGATTATGGTGCATTATTTTTTGTGATGTGCTATTGGATTCAGTTAGCTAGTATTTTGTTGAAAATTTCTGCATCTACATTCTGCATCTAACCACATTGGCTTGTGGTTATTGGTTGTTTTTGTATCTTTGCCTGGTTTTGATATGGGATAATACTGGCTGCATAGAATGAGTTAGGAAGAATTTCTTCAATTTTTGGAATAGTTTGAGGAAAATTAGTGTTTGTTTTTGTTTCATAATTTTGATAGAATACAGCAGTAAAGCCATCTGGTCCTGAGATATTTGTTGTTGTTGTTGTTGTTGTTGTTGGGAGATCTTTAAATTACTGTTTCAATTTCATTACTCATTATTGGTCTGCTCAAGTTTTCATCTTGATTTCATCTAGGTAGGTTGGGTGTGTTCAGGTGCTTATTCATTTCCTCTAGGTTTCCCAGTTTGTTGTATGATTGTTTATAATAGCATTTTATGATCTTTTGTGTTTTGTGGCTTCACTTATGACTTTTTTATTTTATTTGTTTCTTATCTTTATTATTACTTTTATTTTAATATTTTTTCAGTATAGTTTCTTCTTACTTCTCTAGTTTCTGAAGGTACATTATTAGATTGTTTATTTAGAATCTTTGTACTTTTTTGTTGTAGACATTTGTTACTATATACTTTCCTCATAGTACTGTTTTTTGCTGTGTTCCATAGATTTTTGTATGTTGTGTTTCAATTTTTATTTACTTCAAGAAATTTTTTTTAGTAGGCTCCTTAATTTCTTAATGACCCAATGGTCATTCAGCAGCATGTTGTTTAATTTATATGTATTTGTACAATTTCCCAAGCTGCCTTGTTATTGAGTCCTAATATTATTCCATTGTGGTCTGAGAAGATATTTGATATTAATTTAATTTGGAAAATTAACTTGAAAAATTTGTTGAGACCCATTTTGTGTCAAAACATATGATCTATCCAGGAGAATGTTCCAGGTGCTGATAAGGAAAATGTATATTCTTTGGCTATTGAGTAATATATTCTGTAAATGTCTGTTAGGTCCATTTAGACTAGTGTACAATTTGAATTTAATGTTTCTTTGTTGATTTTCAGTGCAAATGATTGCTTAATGATGAAAGCAGGGCCTTGAATTGCTCAACTATTATTTTATTGGAGTTTATCTCACCTTTTGTATCAAATAATAATTGATTTTTACACCTGAGTGCTCCAGTGTTGAGTGAATATATGTTTAGAATTGTTATATCCTCTTGCCAAATTGACCCCTTTATGATCATATAATGACATTTCTTTGTCTTATTTTTGTTGCTGTTTTTCACTTAAAGTATGTTTCATCTAATAAAATTGTAGCTACTCCTGCTCACTTTTGGTTTTTGTTTCCATGACATATCTTTTTTTTCATCGCTTTGCTTTCAGTGTGTTTAATGTCTTTATGGTAAGATACATTTCTTGTAAGCAGCATGTGGTTAAAATATTTTTTTTTAATTCATTCAGTCCATTCTATATCTTTTAAGTGGACAATTTAATTCATTTATAGTCAAGGTTATTATTCTGATGTGAGTCATGGTTCCTATCATATTGTTAATTGTTTTCTGGTTGTTTTGCATATTATTTGTTTCTATTTCTCTTATTATCATTGTGGTGGTTTGGTTCTTTTAGTTACTGGTAACATTTGAGTCCTTTCTCTTTCTTATTTATGTGTTTTCTTTATCCATGTTTTTGGACCCCATAACAATGTACACCAGCACTGGTGATAGCAGGTCCAGGGAGATTAATTCTTGGGCCTCCAGGCAGTTTTCTCAGATGCTAGTAGTGGTAGTGGTGGGCTGGGAAGGTTGGTGGGTTCTTTGGCCCCTGGACAGTGGATCTGGTATAGATGATGGTAAAAGTAGTGGTGAGACTAAGCTCTTGGTCCCAAGTGGTTTGCACTAATGTTGCCAGTGGCTGCAAGGTATGGGCAAGCCAGTTACCAGGTCCACAGGTGGTGCATGTAGGTGGATACTTGCCGTGGAAGTAGTGAATGGTTTGATGGGTCCAATCTCAGGCCCCAGGAAAAATGTTCTGTGTCAATGGTGGTGGAATGGGCTGGGTGTTTCCAGGCCCCTGGATGCCATGCTCAGGCACTGGAGGGCAGGGGGAGATTTGTGACAGGCACACCTGTCCTGAGGACGCTTGCTCATTCCTGTATGTGCTGGTTGTGGAAGGCAGGAGCAGGGTGATCTCCAGGCCCAAGGTAGAATGCTTAGGTGGGGATAGCAGCAGTTGCACTGCAACCCTGCTACCGGGAAGGTTGCTTTTAATGGCAGCAGCCATATGCAGGTGGCTTGGGAAATTGCACTTTGCTTGTGTTCTGGCCCTGGCTGTGGCGATCTGCAGCTGTGGCTGCTGTGGGTAGGGAAGTTTGTCCTCAGGACACATGCAATGTGCAATGGCTTTGCTGGTGGAAACAACAGGGTCTTTGCCAATGGTTTGCACTTTAGCCCTGGAGGCAGCCACTGTGGTGACTGCTGACAAGAAATGTCATTGGGATTCCAGGAATGTGGAAATACAGGGTCTGTTGGGCCTTCAGGCAGGATGTAGTCTGGTGGATGATGAATTTTCAACATGGCACCTTGCTGTATCTACTTAGTGCCTGAGAAGTGTGTGGGACCCAGCATGAGCTCTTTTTTTGGAGCAATGTTTTACTCAGTCTCTAGACAGCTCCCTGTATTAGTATTGGAGCCCACAAGGATCTAGGTGTTTTCCTGTGGCAGGAGTCTGAGGTGTGAATACGGACTGCTGGGGGTCACTCATTTACTATTTTCCTGCATTGGGGAGCCCATCCAGGTTCCCAGTCAACCCAGTTGAGCAGGCTGCCTTGCTTTAGATATTTCCTATCTCTTTCCTTTAGAATTCCAGTGTTCTCTCTTTGATGACATATCTAAATGTTATTATCTGCTTGCTATTTTTTCTCTTCTCTTCTTTGTCAAAGAGACCTTTAGTCAGCCATCCTTAAGCCTCTTCTCTCTACTTCAATATTATGATGGCTCTCCTGGGTCTTTTGCCTGTCCATATAAACTTTAGAATTAGTTTGTCAGTATCCACAGAATAACTTGCTTGGATCTTTGTTGAGATTGCATTGAATCTATTTATCAAGTTAGGAAGAACTGCCATTTTGACAGTATTGTTTTCCTATATATGAACCTGGAATATTTTTCAATTTATTTAGTTTTTATTTCATTTATTTTATCATACTTTTGTTGTAGTTTTCTTTCTATATATCTTGTATGTATTTTGTTAGATTTATAGTTATGTATTTCATATTTGGGTGTTCTAATGTACATGGTAGTATATTTTTAATTTCAAATTTCAGTTGTTCACTGCTAGTATATAGGAAAGTGACAGACTTTTGTATATTAATCTAGTATTCTTCAATAATATCGGCTATAATGACTGATTAGTTCCAGGAATTTTTTGTTGATTATTTTGGATTTTCTACATAGACAATCATGTCATCTCTAAACAAAATCCCGTTTCTTCCTCCTTAGTCTGTATACCTTTTAGTTTCTTTTATTGTCTTATTGTTTTAGATATACCTTTCAGCTAGAAAAAGTAGAAGAAGTAGTTAGAGGAGACATAGTTCTTTGTACCCAATCTTAGTTGGAAAGCTTCAAATTTTTGACCATTAAGCATGATGATAGTTAAAGGTTTTCTGTAGACATTTTTTATCAAGTTGAGAAAGTTTTCTATTTCTAGTTTAGTCAGAATTTTTATCACAAATGGGTATTATATTTTGTCAAATGTTTTTTTCTGCATTTATTGATATGATCTTGTAATTTTTCTAATTTAACTTGCTGTATGATTTTTTTTTATTAGCTGATGTTTGAATGCTGAGCCAGTCTTGTATACCTTGGATAAATTACACTGAGTTATTTTGTATAATTATTTTCATACATTGTTGAATATAATTTGTTAATATTTTGTTGAAAACGTTTGCATCCATGTTTATAAGAGATAGTGGCCTGTAGGTTTCTTTTCTTGTAATGTCCTTGTCTAGTTTTTGGTATTAAGGTAATGTTTGCCTCATAGAATGAATTAGGAAGTATTTCTTTGCTTCTATCTGAAAAGGTATAGATAATTGGTATAATTTCTTCCTTAAACTGCATTCTTACTCATTTTTTTGTTTGCTGGAATTGTTCATTATTGACAGGGGTGTTGAAGTCTAACTGTGATAGTAGATTTATCTATTCTTCCTGTAGTTCAATCAGTTTTTTTTTCTTTTTAAGATGAGGCATACAATTCAGGGTTAGGTTATTTTGTATACCTAACCCTGAATTGTACCCCACAATTTTAAAATTTTAAAAAAATGTTCATTATGCAGGTATCCTTCTTGTTTCCCATTACTGTCAATCCTACCACCACTCCCCTGGCCGTTTCCAACTACTGCCAATCCCTTTATTATAGTATTATGATAATTGTTCAAGGTCCGCTTATGAGTAGAACATGTGGTACTCAGTTCTTTGTTTCTGTGATAGATCACTCAGTAATATAGACTCTAAGTGCATCCAAGTTTCTGCAAAGTTCATAATTTTGTCCTTCTTGGTGGCTGCATAATTTTCCATTGTGTGTATGTACCACATTTTTTTATCCCGTCCTTTTTTGCTGGGCAGCATCAGTTTTTGCCTCATGCAATTTGATGTTTTGTTGTTAGGTGCATACATACTAAGGATCATTATATCTTCTTTATAAATGTGTAATATCCTTCTTAGCCTATGATAACTTTACTTTCTTTTAAGTTTTCTCTGCCTGAAATTAATGTAGCCACTCCTGCTTTTTTTTTTTTTTTTGAGTATTGTTAACATGTATTTTTTTCCCCATCTATTTACTTTTAATCTATAGCTGTCTTTATATCTAAAGTGGATTTCCCATAAACAACAATATAGTAGGGTCTTGTTTTTTGTCTTTTAATAGGCACATGTAGATCATTGATGTTCACGGTAATTATTAATATAATTGGATTGATAACTACCATATTTGTTACTTTTTTTATTTTTTGCTTTTTTTTCCCTATTCTACTATTTTTCTGTCTTTTTTTACGTTTAAATTCAGCATTTTATATGATTCCATTTCTTCTTTCTTAGCATATCAGTTATACTTTTTTTCTTTTACCTTTTTAATGTTTGCTCTACGGTTTGCAATATACATTTATAACTAATTCAAGTTCACTTTCTAATAACTTTATACTACTTCATGCATAGTGTAACTTATAATAACAAAATAATACTAATTCTTCTTTCTCTTTCTTGTATCATTGATGTCATTCATTTCACTTACACTTAAGCATATATAAGTATGTATATATGTATATATACAATATATAAATATACATAAGTGAATGCTTTGTTGCTATTGTTTCATACAAACTATTGTTTATACAAACCATAATGTCTAAAGTTAAGAATAAGAAATAAAACTTTATTTTTACTTTCAGTTATTCTTTCTTTAATGAGCACTTAAAATAATTATCTATGTTTCTGACTTATTTTCCTTCGTTCTGAAGAACTTCTTTTAAATTTCTTGTGAGGTAATTCTACTGGCAAAAAATTCCTTCAATTTTATTGTCCGATAAAGTCTTTATTTCTCCTTCACTTTTGAAAGATGGTTTTTTTTAGGGTACAGAATTCTAGGTTGGTTTTTTTTTCCCCTCTCAATATTTTAAATATTTTATTCCCCTCTCCTTACTTGCATGATTTCTGAGAAAAAGTCAAATGTAATTTTCACCTTTGTTCCTTTATAGATTAGATAAGATGCTTTTCTTATCTGGCTTTTTAAATTTTTTTCTTTATTTTTGGCTTTCTGTAGCTTGAAAATAATGTGGCTAGGTACTAGTATAAAAATTTTTTGTTTGTTTTTCATTTCTAATTTTTTTTTTTTTTTTTTTTTTTTTTTAGTATTTACCATGCTTTGTGTTCGCTGAGCTTCCTGTATCTGTGGGTTGGTGCCTGATATTAATTTGGGAAAAACTCTCAGTAATTATTATTTCAAGTATTTCTTTGTTTCTCTCTCTTTCTTCTTCTTCTGGTATCCTCACTACATAAATGTCATGCCTTTTGCAGTCATCCACATCCTGTGGATCTTCTGTTCTATTTTTGATTTATTTATTTTTTTCTCTTCAGAGTTTGTTCTTTGCTTTTCAGTTTTAGAGACCTCTATTGAGGTATTCTTAAACTCAGAGATTCTTTTCTCAGTTATGTTCCATCTAGTAATGAACTCATTAAGGGCATTAAAAAAAATTATGTTACTGTAATTTTGCTTTCTAGCATTTCTTTTAAAATTTTTCCCAGGATTATTTACCTCTCCACTTGCACTGCCCATATGTTCTGACATACTGTTTACTTTATCTATTCAAGCCCTTAGCATATTAATTATATGTGTTTTAAGTTTCCATTTTTATAATTCCAACATTCCTGCCATGCCTGGTTCTGATGCCTGTGCTATCTTTTAGTTGTGATTTTTGCCTTTTGATATTCCTTGTAAGTTTTTCTTAATAGCTGAACCATGATGTACCAAGTTAAAGGAAGTATTCTATAGAGGTTTTTAGTAATGTGGAAGTAAGATTTTGGGAAAAGAAGCATCCTCTAGCCTTATGATTAGGTTTCATTTTTTAAAATGAGTCCTGTGCCTTTGGACAGTGAACTTCACAAGTGTTTCTCATTTTTCATCCCCCAAGAGTGGGCTGCATTTGAGCATCTTCCTTTTCCATGTGTACAGCTAGAACTGAGTGGAGTTGGGTAATTTTCTTTTCCTAGGTCGTCTGAATTCTGATAATATTCCAACAGTTCATCATCTGATTAGCTAAAAGAGAGAGAGAGAGAGAGAGAGAGAGAGAGAGAGAGAGAGAGAGAGAGTCTGTTGTTCTGGTGTTTTTTAAAATGCCAGAAGTCAGAGGGGATGTTTCTCTAATATTTGCTATAAGAACCTGATCAAATGCTGAAAATAAATATTATTTTAGAATGTTGGTTTTACTGTCTTTTGTGATAGATTTATAATTCTTTATACCTTCTGAGTATATTAGTAGTCCTTTGTGGATTACTCTTTGCTGGTTATATTGCTGTAAATATTTTCCTACCTCCACTTTTTGACTTATCTTTTCAGTATTTTTATAATGTCACTTGAAGAACAAAGGTTTTAATTTTATTGTGTCAAATTTAACAATGTTTTCCTATGGTAAGTGCTTTTGCATCATGTTTTTGAAATCCACCTACACCACAAGGCAATGAAGATATTTTCTCATATACTTTTCCAAATGTATAGTTTTGTATTATGTATTTAGATCTTTAATCCATTTGTGACTCTGATACCCAGGCTGGAGAGCAGTGGCATGATCATGGCTTCTCCCAGCTTCAACCACCTGGGCCAGGCGATCCTTCTGCCTCAGCCTCCTGAGTAGTAGGGACTACTGGCATGCGCCACCACACCTGGCTAATTTTTTAATTAATTAATTTTTTGTGTGTGGGGGGGTAGAGTCAAGGTCTCACTATGTTGCCCAGTCTCGTCTTGAACTCCTGGGCTCAAGCAATCCTCTTGCCTCCGCCTTCCAAAGTGCTAGAATTACAGGTGTGAGGTGCCATGTAATTAGCCATTTGGGACTAATTTTGTGTTTGTTGTGATAAGAATTTAATTAAAATTATTTTTTACTTATAGTAACTAATTGTCCTGAGACCATTTATCTTAAATTGTGTCTTTCAAGACCAGTGGTTACCAGGGATTGAGATGGGAAAGAAAGATGAATAGGTGAAAAATGGGATTTTTAGAGCAATTAAACTATTCTGAATGATACAGTAATGATGGACACATGTCATCTACATTTGTCAAAACTTATAAAATGTACAACACAAAAGAGTAAACCCTGATATAAACTGTTGACTTTAGTTAATAATAATGTATCAACTTTGACTCATCGAGTGTAAGAAATGTTACAATTGCAATACGTAAATAGTAGGGGAAACAAGGGGTTGGATGAAGCAATATGTGGGAACCTGTATTTTCTGCCCAATCTTTCTGTAAGCCTAAAACTGCTTTAAAAAAAAAAAAGTGTTTTATCCTTTTTTTACTCCTCTAAAGTCCCACTTTTGTTGTAAATAATGTATGCTAAAAACGATTTCTGGATGTATATTCTGTTCCATTAATCTTTTGTCTATAGCTTGTCAATAAACATTGTCTTGTTTATCATAGCTTTGTAGTATGTCTTTTTGTCTGGTAATTCAGGTTTTTCCACTTTTGTTTTCATTTTGAAGAGTGTCTTGGTTAGTTTTGAACTTTTGCATTTTCATACATATTGAAAACAACTTGTGAAATCACACGCACACACATGCAAACACACAGGTGGTTGGTATTTGAATTGAAATTGCATTGAATTTATAAATCAATTTGGGGAAAATTTATACTTTTATAATATTGTTTTTCTATTCATAAACAAAGTGTATATTCCCATTTACTTAATTCTACTTTAATATTTTTAATTTAAAAAGTTTTATAATTTACCTTGTAAAATTCTTGCATATCTTTTGTTAGACTTATTCTAAGCACTTTATATTTGTTGATACATTTGTAAATGGTACCTTTTTAGAGGTTTCAGATTCTGTTTCACTCCATTGTATGAAATACAGTTCATTATGTAGATTGGTTTTTTATTCTGGGACTCTGCTCAACTCTGTTATTAACATCTTTGTATTTTCTGTATGTATCATCATATCATTTGTGAATAATGGCAGTTTTGTTTCTTTCCGATCCATTTCCTTTAAATATTTTTGTTGTATAAGTCTCATTTGACCTTTCCGTGCAATACTGGATAGAAGTGTTAATAACATGTGGGGTTTTTTTTCCAAATTTCTTTAGAGTTGTGGGGTACATGAGAGGATTTGCCACATAAGTAAATTGTGTGCAGGTGAGGTTTGGGATTCTAGCAAGCCCTCTTCTGACAGTGGACATGGTACCCAATGGATGATTGTGTACTTTTATTTTCCCCCACTTTGAGCAGTGCCCAGGATTTGTTGTTCCTGCCTTTGTGCTTGCGTGACCAATATTTAGGGCCCGCTTATGAGGGAGACATGCGGTATTCAGTTTTTGTGTCTGTGATAGTTCACTGAGAATGATGGTCTCCAGGTGCATCCTCCATGTGAAGGGCATGATTTTATTCTTCCTTATGGCTGCATAATGGCCCATCATGCATATGTACCAAATTTTCTTTATCCAATCCACACTTTTGATGAGTGTCTGAGTTGCTTCCATGTTTTTTTGCGATTCTTAATAGTGCTGCAATGAACATACATGTGCAGGTGTCTTTTTGGTAGAGTGATTTATGTTCCTCTGGATACATTCCCAGAAGTGAGATTGCTGGATCATATGGCAGCTCAATTTTTAGTTCTTTGAGAAAACCTCACACTGCTTTCCAAAACATATGTTCTTTTCTCTTTCCTGACTTCAAAGAGATAGATTTTAAATTTTTACCATTAAGGATAATGCTTATTGTAGGACTTTATTTTTTTGCAGATACCATTTATCAGATTAATAAGTTCACTTCTACTTCTAATTTACTAAGAATTAATTTTTTCCTCATATTTGCATTTTATCGAGTTATTTTGCTACATTTCCACTTCTAGGTAGAAAGAAGAGATGCTGAAAACTATAGTCATTATTCAGTAAGGTCATTTGCCTGGCTAAAAATCACAAATACTCCAACAGTGGAAAGAGATTGAACTGAGGAACTGCTAGCAATCTCTGCTGCAATCTTCAATATATAGTGTCTTTTTACTGTTTAGAGTCTTAGAAAAAAATATTGGTATCACTTTGGTGTAAAATTACTCTGTTTTCTAAAGAAGAGAATATATTTCCTGCATATTGAGTGACTCAATTCCTAAAATTTTAAGGACAAGCTTACTTGAAGATATTATTTAGGATCCAGAGCCCTGTGTCAAAGAAGGAACTTGCGAGAGTGGCAGAATTTCTTAGTTCTGTGTGTATGGTGTCTTGTGGACAACAGGCGCTATTTCACTATTACTTCCTCCCTTCCTCTTTTTAGATTTATATCTGTCTTGACTTCGTTGTATTTTTAACTGAACCTGAGTTTCATCTCTGGAGCTCATTTTCATAGTTTCTGGGTTACTCAGAGAAAAGACATAATCTTAGTACACGGCTAATGGAATCAAATTTTAATAAGGGAGGCTACAGTTTAAATTTTAATAAAGGTCACTGCAGTGTCTCTCTTAAAAGCTAAGTGCTTATTCTCACTTGGCCCTTTTCCCTTCAAAGTTGGTAAAAAAAAGAATCATTTTATTTGATTTTATTTTAGCATTTTGGGGTACATGTGAAGATTTACTACATAAGTAAATTGTGTGCAGGTGAGGTTTGAACTTCTAGTGGGCCCTCTTTCCCCCGTTAGTGGACCTGATTCCCAGTGTGTTGCCATGCCCACCTATCTCTCCCCCTCCCTTCCTCCTCTAACAGTGTCCAGCATCTGCCATTTATACCCTCATGCTCATGTGACCAGTAATCAGGGTCCCCTTATAAGTGAGAACATGTGGGTATTCAATTCTTTGTTTCTGTGATAGTTCACTTAGTATGATGGTCTCTAGCTGTATCCATGTTGCTACGAAGGACACGATTTTGTTCTTCTTTATGGCTGTGCATATTCCATCATGCATATGTACCACATTTTCCTTATCCAGTCCACATCTGATGGGCATCTGGGCTGTTCCATGTTTTGTTATTGCAAATCGTGCTGCAATGAACATATGTGTGCAGGTGTCTTTTTGGTAGAGTGATTTATGTTCCTCTGGGTATAGTCCCAGAAGTGGGATTTTTGGATCATATGGAAGCTCAATTTTTAGTCTTTGAGAAAACACCACCCTGCTTCACAAAGGTTGAACTAGATTATGTTCCCACCAACAGTGTAGAAGTATCCCCTTTTCTCCACAGCTGCACCAACAACTGTTGTTTTTTGACTTATTAGTGATAGCCATCCTTACCGGTGTTAGGTGGTATCTCATTGTAGTTTTGAATATTTGCATTTCTCTCATGATTAGTGATGATAAGGATTTTTCATATGTTTGTTGGCTGCTGCTGAATGTTTTCCTCTGAGAAGTGTCTGTTCATGGAAAAATCGGCTAACCATATGCAGAAGAATAAAACTTGGCCCCTACTTATCACCATAAACAAAAGTTAACTCAAAATGGATCAAGGACTTAAATGTAAAACCTGAAACTATAAGAATCTCAGACAAAGACTTAGGAAACACTCTCCTAGACATTGGTGTAGGCAATGAATTCGTGGACAAGCCCTCAAAAATAAATGCAGCATTGTTAAGATTGATATGTGGGACCTTATCAAACCGAAATATTTTTTCACAGTGTATAAACAAACAAAGAGTAATAAAGAGACAACTCAGAAAATGAGAAAAAGTATCAGCAAGCTATGTATCAGACAGATGCTTAATATCTACCATATAAAGGACTCAAATGAATTGACAGGAAAAAACCAAACTCCATTAAAAAGTGGACAAAAGACAGGAAAAATCACTAGGTTTTGAAAACAAACAAACAAACAAATAAACAAAAAAACACTGAACTTGGTATCAGGAAATGGCTTTCTGACCTCAAAAGGCTCAGATCCAATCCTTTTCACTAGGTCTTAGGTCACCTGAACTTACCTGGACTAACCAGGTGCATTAGTAGCATGATAATCTAGATTTGTAGAAAAAGACATTGAAACAGAAATTTCTAAGTATCTTATGAGCTTAAAAAGTGTGAGTTTATCCACAGTTACAGAGTCAAAATAACTTTTAATAAAACTCTGTTCTCCATTTTACTGATAGTACTATGTCTTAACTTTAATAATTGAAAATAGTTTAAATGATTTTACAAGTTTAAAAAGACAAAAGAAGCCGGACTCAGTGTCTCAGTCTGTAATCCCACGCCTTTGGGAGGCTGAGGTG
The DNA here is from genome assembly GCA_963574415.1 of Tarsius wallacei. Classification (NCBI taxonomy): domain Eukaryota; kingdom Metazoa; phylum Chordata; class Mammalia; order Primates; family Tarsiidae; genus Tarsius; species Tarsius wallacei. Next base: position 197 of record CAUYQG010110387.1, on the reverse strand, counting down.
AGTGGATTGCCTGAGCCCGCGGGTTCGAGACCCGCCTGGACAAGCAAGACCTCATCTCTACAATAAATCAAAAAATTAGCCGGGCGTGGTAGCGTGCGCCTGTGGTTCCAGCTACTTGGAAGGCTGAGGCGGAAGGATCGCCGGAGCCCAGCAGGTCGAGGCTGCGGTGGCCGGGAGCGGCCACTGCACTCCAGTCT
>CAUYQG010110381.1:0-54717 GCA_963574415.1 Tarsius wallacei | reverse complement strand
GGACTTTAATACCCCACTCACAACCCTAGACAGATCATCGGGACAAAAAATTAACAATGAGATCCTGAACCTCAATGTGACTCTTGACCAAATGGACTTAATCGATACCTACAGAACACTCCACCCAAAGACCAAAGAATACGCATTCTACTCATCACTGCATGGAATATATTCTAAGATCGACTACTTCCGTGGCCATAAATCAAGCATAAGCAAATTTGAAAAGACCGAAATCTTACCATGCACCTTCTCGGACCACAGTGGAATAAAAATAAACATTGACACCAACAAGGTGCCCCCAAAACCCACAAAGACATGGACACTAAACAGCAGGATGCTAAACAACTCCTGGGTCAATGATGAAATTAAAACAAAGATCAACACATACCTGGAAACAAATGAAAATGAAGAAACATCTTACCAAAATCTCTGGGACGCCTTGAAAGCTGTAATAAGAGGGGAATTTATATCACTACAAGCCCACATGAAGAAGATGGAAGGTGGATGGTTTTTGAGATCTGTTGTTGGATACGGTTTGCTAGAATCTTGTTGAGAATTTTCACATTTATGTTTATCAAGAATATTGGACTGTAGTTCTCTTTCTTTGTTGGATCTTTACCTGGTTTGCATTTCATTGTTGTATTAGCTTGAGAGAGTTCCATCTGTCTTGATTGCCTGAAATACTTTCAATAGGATTGGCATCAGCTCCTCCTTGTATGTTTTGTAGAATTCTGCTGGAAAGTCATCTGGTCCAAGGCTTTTCTTTCTTTTTTTTTAAGAAAAAAATTTTTTTTATAATGAAGTCAATTTCCTGAGTTGTTATTGGTCGATTTAGGGTCTCAATTTCTTCTTGTTGCAACCCGGGGAGGTTGTGTGCTGTCAGAAAGACCTTCATTTCATTTAGGTTTTTGAGCTTGTTTCCATACAAGTATGCATAGTAATCTCTGATAACTTTTTCCATTTCTTCAGGATCAGTTGTGACTCAATCTTTTGCATTTCTGATTGCGTTTATTTGGGCTTTTTCTCTCTTTTACTTGGTCAATTTGGCTAAGGGTCCTTCAATCTTGTTTATCCTTTCAAAGAACCAGCTTTTTGTTTTGCTTATTTTTTCTATGATATTTTTGTCTCTTTTTTTGTAAGTGAGAAAGCAGGATTTATTGAGAGGGCAAAAAAGCTCCCACAGTAGGGGAATCAAAGGTGTTGCCCAATATTTTTGTCTTTTATGTCCTGTATTTTGGCTTTCATTTTGGTGATCTGGAATCTTCTGATGAATTTAGAGTTTAGGTGGTCTTACTTTTAGAGCTTCCTTAGGTAATTTGTTAGGTTGTTAATTTGTGATCTTTTCGTTTTCTTGATGTGTGCTCCTAGAGATATGAATTACCCTCTTTTTACAGCTTTCATGGCATCCCAGAGATTTTGGTAAGATATTTCTTCATTTTCCTTGGTTTCCAGGAATCTTTTGACTTCTGCTTTGATTTCTATGCTGCCCCAGGAGTTGTTCAGCATCATGCTGTTTAGTGTCCATGTCTTTGTGGGTTTCGGGGTAACCTTGTTGGTATTGATATTTATTTTTATTCCACTGTGGTCTGAGAAGGTGCATGGCAGTATTTCAATCTTATGAAACTTATTTATGTTTGATTTATGTCCAAGGATTTGGTCAATCTTGGAGTACATTCCATGTGATGATAAATAGAATGTATATCCCATGGTTTGGGGGTACAGTGTTCTGTAGGTATCTATTAAGTCCATTTGGTCGAGTGTCAAGTTGAGATTCCAGATATCCTTGTTGATTTTTTTGCCTCAATGACCTATCTAGGGTTGTTAGTGGGGTATTTAAGTTCCCAGCTATGATAGTGTTTGAGTCAATATCTTTTTTTTAGTTTACCTGGAAGCTGCTTTATGAAAATTGGTGCTCCTATGTGGGGTACATATATATTTAGGAGGGATATTTCTTGCTGATGGATTGAAATTTTATCATTATGTAGTGACTTTCCATATCTTTCTAAATTTGTGATAGCTTAAAGAATATTTTGTCTGATATTAAGATTACAACTTCCTGCTTTCTTTTGTGTTCCATTCACCTTAAAAACAAGTTTTCCATCCTCCTACTTTGAGTCTGTGAGTGTTCTATCTAGTGAGATGAGTCTCCTGGAGACAGTATATTGTTGCATCATTTCTTTTTATCGATTTTGCCATCCTATGTCTTTTCAGTGGTGTATTTAGGCTACTCACATTCAGGCTAATTTTTGAGATGTGAGAATTTATCACTGTCATGAGATTCTTATGGTGTTTGTTGTTGTTTGCTTATTTGTTGACTTTCTTTTGATTTTTGTGTTGATTTATGTGTGTTTTCCTGCAATCTTTTTCCGCATTCTTGGAAAAGGCATGGACATTTTCTTTTCTTCTGTGTTTAATGCTTTCTTAAGTGTTTTTTGTAGAGCTGATGTGGAGGTGGCATATACTCCTAGGGATTGGATGTCTGAGAAATATTTTAATTTTTCTGGGTCTCAGGTTGGAGACTGGACAGAGCTGGGGTAGGGGGGACACAGGTCTCTGTCTGGTCCCGGGTCAGAGAAAATGGCAGTGGTCAGCATCTCCTCACTGACACTGGGGCTCAATTCCAGATTTCCTCACTGCTCCTTCTCCATGGTTCCTGCTGCTAGTGCCCAGCCTGCTGCCACAGGTGGTGGCATGGGCCAGGTGCCAGGTCCTGAGGAGCAACTGATCTCTGCTGCCTCCTCCCAAGAGACCCCCAAGAATGGTAAATGATCTTGCAGGCTGGGGGCTCTGATCTCAGGGCAATGGTGAATTGTAGTCGCCTCCAGGTGCTTGAACCTGAGTGTCTCCTCAGACAGACTTTCACTCACCCACCGCAACATACCCACTCACGCAGATAGTCTTTATGGACACTCATTTTTGCAGAGACTCTCACTCTGACCAGTTCCATCACCACCTTGTCTACTTCATCCATATCACTAGTTTTCACAGATGTGACACTGCATCCATATAGATTCAAAACAACTACAGAAATATGACTAAGTCATCAAATAAAGAGTGTTTTGTAGAAGTTAATTAAATGTAGCTTCCACAAACACAAGAACCGCATAGGTTTTTTTTTTTTCATTCATCAAAACCTCTTCTACTCAAATGAATAAATAGATAAATTCATGAATGAGAACCAAAAATTCAAAAGCAGCCATTGAATGGATTTTCATAGTCTGAGGATATTAAGTACAACCCCTCAAAGTTGATATTTTTATGTGAATGTGGGGAGATAGAATGTTTCAGAAAGAAGCATATTTTTAGGATACTAATACAAACATCTTCATGAATTCTTATGTACTTCTGCCAATCACTGTCTCTCTATAAATACTGAGTTGGATAGCCAAGACAATTGAAAGAATTGAAAGTAAGAAAAGAAAATTGCTCAATGTCCCAAAAGGCAGCCAGAATTTGAGGTCTAGAAAGAATACTAAAGATAAAGAATCACTAGTAGAATGACACACTGTGTGGTAATAATAACAATAATATCTAGAATAACATTCTTGGCCTATTCCAGAGATCTGTGGAATAACATTGAATTATGGGCATTTCTGTGACCTACTGGACAGAGGAAGGGTAGCTTCTCTATCAATGCTACTGTAGAAATGTGTCTAATGAAAATATATTTACAGCCTATAAATACTGTGCTCAGAAAATCAGGCCCAAGCAGACTGCAAGGTTAAGAGTGAAATACTGTCAATTATCAGGGGCTTGAGGGAGAGAGGGAGTCCAAGCCCAGGAAAGGGATGCAGACTTGCTCTCCTATGCAATTAATCATCTCTAAGTTCAGAGGAATTGCTCCTGGGAAGATTAGATGAGTCTCTGCTGCTTTCTTCGTCTCTCCGTTCCAGCTGGGATCACAGAGTAAGAGCAGTCTGACTATGCTCTGTCCATAACTGAACCTTGGAAGACAAGAAAAAAGGAGATTGTTAGTCAACAGGAGAGATTGGGGAGTGAGTGTCTTCCCTGCCCAACCAGGGCTATTAGACACTGTTCCAGGCATAACTGCTCTGGCCTTGACTTTCGCCATGGTTTCTACGTGCAGAAGCTGAGTAAGAGTCTCTGCAAAGGCAAGTGTCCATAAAGACAGTCTATGTGAATGGGTGAGTGCTGCTGGGTGAGTGAAAGTCCATCTAAGGGAAGACTCGGTCCTGGGAAACCCCTCTGGAGGTGGCTGCAGCCCACCACTGCCCTGAGTTCAGAGTCCCCAGAGTGCAGGATCATCAGCCATTCTTGGGGATCTTCTGGGAGGAGGCAGCAGAGGTCAGCTGGTCCCAGAACCTGGCACTTGGTCCACACCACCACCCGTGGATGTGGGTTGGGCACTGGCAGAGGGAACTGTGGAGACAGCAATGCAAAGAAATCTGGAGCTGAGCCCTGCGGCTGGTGAAGAGACACTGACTGCTGCCATTTTCTCTGTCTTGGGGTGGGCAGAGACCTGCATTGGCCCCCTCGGCTCTGTTCAGCCTTCAACCTGGGACCCAGAGGCTATCACTGCACCCCCATGGGGTTGATCATTGCTGATCCAGAGAGGAAACTTCAGAAGTGGACACCTCCATGCTGGACCAGGCACAGATACACCAAATCTGAGTGGAGGACTTCATGGCAGCAGCAGCAGTGGATGAGTTGGATGAGTTGGGATCTGATTCACCTTCCTCCCACTGCAGTGCATGGGGCAAAAAGCCACCAATTGGCCTGCACCGAATTGAGAGGCAGGGCTGGAGACCGGAGCCCGCTCCCTACTGAAGCTGCATCCGGAAGCGGCAGTGGTGCTTGGGAAAGGAAGCTGAAGTTCCAAAAACGGCCACAGATGGAGTGGTTATTTGTTCTTTTTTTTCTCTATTTTAGTTTGTGTTTTAGTACTTGTTTTGTTTTGGGTTTTGTGTGTGTGTGTGTGTTTTAGTTCTTCTGTTTGCGTATGGGTATTTTCGAGGGTGAGCGCATCATCAGGGGTTTTTTGTTTGTCTGCATGTTTGTTTGTATGTTTTTGTTTTTTCTTGTTTTTTGGTGTTTGTTTCTTTGTTTATTTGTTAGTAGTGTGCCTGTCTGTTTTGATTCTCGGTCTCCTCTGTATTCATCTTCCTTTAGTATCCCTTCTTCCTTTTTCTGTTCTTCCACTTTTACTTATCTCATTTTGCTCTCAGGGGGCATACATATGCCCCCACCACATGGACAGATTGTAAGGTGGTGGTGGGAAGTGGGTCGCAGAAGGCCCACACACCTGTTAGTGGATACTGTGATCTGCCGATAACTTTTGAACCACAGCTCCTCCATTACACCGTAAGCAAATCTCAAAACTGCAAAAAACACAATACCCCATCACAAGTCCAGCTTCAAAATTGAAAAAAATTCATAGGCTCTACATAAGAAATAATAGTGGTTTGAGCAAACAAAAGTGAAAGCTATCCCTTCATCACTGAGCAACAGGATTAAAGAAGGAGGGGAAAGGAGGAGAAAAATCATCACAAATGAAGAAGAATCAAAGGAAGAATACAGGTCCATACAGCCTCCTGGGAAGATAGCACCTGAGAATACAGACTTCAAATTTCAAACAATGAAGAACCCCTAGATTGACTAGTCTCATACCACAAACCCCAAGATCAAGATATTAATAGAGAGAATGAATAGAAATGAGGAAAGAATGAAGGAGTTAATAACTGAGATGATGGCAATAAACAATACAAAAAATGAAATAAATAGCAAACTGACAAGCATGGAAAGCAGAATTAACCAAGCAGAAGACAGAATCTCAGAGCTTGTGGATCAAAATATGGAACTAACCCAAACTGTTAAAAAAAATAGATAAGTAGCTTAAAAAGATGGAACAAAGCCTCCAAGAAATGTGTGATTATATTAAGAGGCCAAGCCTAAGATTAATTGGCATTCTTGAAGAAGACAGAGAAACAGAGACCACCTGGAACAAATATTCCATAAATACATCCAAGAAAACTTCCCTCATCTCATCAGAGATGTGACCATTCAACCACAGCAAATTCAAAGAACTCCTGCAAGACATCAAATGAGAAGACCAACTCCTAGACACATAGTAATCTGCTTACACAAAGTAGGTATAAAGAAAAAATCCTAAAGGCAGCAAGAGAGAAAGGACAGACTACTTACCAACTAGAATAGCGGCAGACTTATCTACAGAAACACTACAGGCTAAAAGAGACTGCAGTCCAATCTTCAAAGTTCTCAAAGATAAATAATTATAACCAAGAATTTCCTACTATCTAAGATAAGGTTCATCAGCAATGGAGAATTAAAATATTTCCCAGACATCCAATCCCTAAGAGTATATACCTTCTCCAGACCAGCTCTACAAGAAGTGCTTAAGAAAGTATCAAGCACAAAAGAAAGAAAAATACAGGAAAAAGATTGAAAACACACATGTATATCAACCCAAATATCAAAGGAAACAAAATCAAATAAATAAACAACAACAACAAAACTATAAGAACCTCATGACAAGGATAAACTCTCACATCTCAATAATTAGCCTGAATGTGAATGGACTGACTGCACCACTGAAAACACATAGAATAGAAAACTGGTTAAAAAGAAATGAATGCAACAATATGCAGTCTTCAGGAGACTCATCTCACCAGAATGGACACTCACAGATTCAAAGTAAGAGAATGGAAAAAAATTTATCAGGTGAACGGAACACAAAAGAAAGCAGGAGTTGCGATCTTGATATCAGACAAAATATCCTTTAAGTCATCACAGATTTCAAAAGATACAAAAGATCACTACATAATAATAAAAGGTACAAACCATCACCAAGAAATAGCCCTCCTAAACATACAAGCTTCCAACATAGGAGCACCAACTTTCATAAAGCAGCTTCTAGGTAAACTAAAAAAAGATATTGACTCAAATACTATCATAGTTGGGGACTGAAATACCCCACTAATAATTCTAGATAGATCACTGAGGCAAAAAATCAACAAGGAGATCCGGAACCTCAACTTGATACTTGACCAAGTAAATTTAATAGATACCTACAGAATACTCCACCAAACAACCACATGGGATATACTCTAAGATGGATCAAATCCTTGGACATAAACTAAGCACAGACAAATTCCCTAATATCAAAATACTGCCAAGCACCTTATCAGACCACAGTGGATCAAAATTAATATCAACACCAGACCAAGCATGATGGTTCATGCCTATAATCCCAGTACCTTGGGAGATCGAGGTGAGAGGATTGCCGAAGCCCATGGGTTCAAGAATAGCCTGGACAACTTGGTGAGAGCTAATCTCTGCAACAAATAAAAAAAATTAGCCAGGCATGGTAACGCATGCCTATAGTTCCGGCTACTAGGTGGAAGGATCACCTGAGTCCAGCAGGTGGATGCTGGGGTGGCCATGAGCGTGCCACTGCACTCCAGACTGGGAGACTCCAACTCAAAAAAAAAAAAAAAATCTACCCCAAATCCAACAGAGACATGGACACTAAACAGCATGATGCTGAACAACTCCTGAGGCAACACAGAAACCTAAGCAAAAATTAAAAGACTCGTGGAAACAAATGAAAATAAAGACACATCTTAGCAAACTCTCTGGAGTACCATGAGAGCAGTACTGAGAAAGAATTCATTTCTTTTCGAACATACATCAAGAAAATGGAAAGATCACAAGTTAGCAGCCTAACAAATCACCTAAGGGAGCTACAAAGACACAACCACCAAAACACTAACTTCAGCAGAAGAATTCAGATCACCAAAGTAAAAGTCCAAATATAGGACACAGAAGATAAAAATATCACAGAAAAAATCAAAAAACAAAAAACTTGTTCTTTGAAAGGATAATCCAGATTGATTGACACCTAGCCAGACTGTTCAAGAAAAAGAGAGAAAAAGCCCAAATAAAAACAATCAGAAATGCAAAAGATCAAATCACAAGGAACCTGAAGAAATACAAAAAGTTATCAGAGATTACTATGCACACCTGTATGGAAACAAACTTGAAAACCTAAATGAAATGGGGGTCTTTCCGACATACCACGACCTCCCAAGGTTGAAACAAGAAATAATTGAGACATTAAATAGACCAATAACAACTCAGGAAATGGACTCCAACACAGGAAAACTACCTACAATAAAAAGTCCTGGACCAGATGGCTTTCCAGTGGAGTTCTACAAAACATACAAGGAGGAGTGGAGTTGCTACCAATCCTATTGAAAGTATCCCAAGCAATCAAGAAAGATGGAACTCTCCCCAAATCATTTTATGAAGGTAACATCACACTGATACCCAAATCAGGTAAAGATCTAACAAAGAAAGAGAACTATAGGCCAAGTCCCTTATTAACATAGATGCAAAAATACTCAACAGAATTCTAGCAAATCAGATCCAACAACACATCTCAAAAATTATCCGCCATGACTAAGTTGACTTCATCCCAAGATGCAGGGCTAGTTCAACATCTGCAAGACCATAAATGTAATTAAATACATCAACAGATGTAAAGATTGGAATCACATGATTATATCATCAGATACAGAAAAAGCTTTCAATAAAATCCAATATTCCTTCTTGATAAAAACCCTTGAACACCTGGGCATAGAGGGAACATATCTCAAAATAGTAGGAGTTATCTATGATAAACCCACAGTCAACATAATGCTAAATGGACAAAAATTGGAAGCGTTTCCCCTGAAAACAGGACCAAGGCAAGGCTGCCTACTTTCACCCTTCTTATTCAACATAGTGTTGGAAGTCCTAGCTAGAGCAATCAGACAAGAGAAGGAAATCAGCGGTATCAAAGTAGGGAAAGAGGAAGTTGAGCTATCCCTCTTTGCTGATGATATGATTCTATACCTTGAAAATCCAAGAGAATCTCTCAAAAACTTTCTTGCACTAATAAAGGACTTTGGCAAAGTCTCAGAGTACAAAATCAATGTGCAATAGACAGTACCATTCTTATACACCAACAACAAACAAGCAGAGAACCAGATAAAAAGCACAATTTCACTCACAATAGCCACACAATAAAATGAAATACCTCGGCATCTTACTAACTTGAGAAGTGTATGACTTTTACAACTAAAACTACAAAACATTGCACAAAAAAATCAAAGATGGCACTAACAAATGAAAATATATTCCATGCACATGGACAGGAAGAATCAACATTGTTAAGATGTCCATCCTATCCCAGGCAATCTACAGATTTAATGCAGTACCCATTAAATTACTAGCATCATTATTCTCAGACCTGGAAACCACAATACAGAAATTCATGTGAAATTATAAACAACCACGATTAGCCAAAACAATTCTCAGCAAAAGAACCAAAGCAGGAAGTATTACACTTCCAGACTTTAACATTTTTATAAAGCTATAATAATCAAAACCGCCTCATGCTGGTACAAGAGCTGGTATATAGACCAATGGAACAGGATAGAGATTCCAGAAGCAAAACCTCAATTTTTCAACCAACTTATCTTCAACAAAGCCTCCATTAACAATCACTGGGAAGAGGAGAACTTATTCAGTGAATGGTGCTGGGAAAACAAGCAGAAGATTAAAACAAGACCCCTACCTATCGCCATACACAAAAATCAACTCTGAACGGATCAAAGACCTAAACTTAAAACCTCAAACGATAAGACCTTAGAAAATGCAGGTGACACCCTTATGGAAACTGGAACTGGCAACCAGATCCTGATCAAAACCCCAAGTGCCCATGCCATATGAGATAAGATAGACAAGTGGGACCTTACCAAACTGCAAAGCTACAAAAACCATCAAGAGTGCAGAGAGACATCCCACAAAGTAGGAAAAAATATTTGCCAACTGTATATCTGAAAAAGGCGTAACATCCAGTATCTACAAGAAACTCAAACGTGGTGAAAAGAAAAATATAAGCAGCCCTATTACAAAGTGGGCAAAAGATATTAATAGACACTTCTCAAAAGAAGACATATGGGCAGACAACAGATACATGAAAAAATACTCAGCTTCAATAATCATCAAAGAACTGCTAATTAAAATTACACTAAGATACCACCTAACTCCAGTCAGGATGGCCATCATCAATAACCCCCAAAACAACAAATGCTGAGAAGATGTGGGAAAAAGGGAACACTTCTGCACAGTTGGTGGGGATTTTAACTAGTACAACCTCTGTGGAAAACAGTGTGGCAATTCTTAAAAGATCTAAAAATCTCTCATACAACCCAGCAATCCCCCTTCCTTCCCAGAGGAACTGAAATCATTCTACAAAAATGATACCTGTGCACACATGTTTATTGCAGCATTGTTCACAATAGCAAAAACATGGAGTTAACCATGCTGCCCATTGAAATTAGAGTGGATTTTTTAAAATGTGGTACATATACACAATGGAATATTATGCAATCATAAACAAGGGCAAAATTCTGACCTTCACAGCAACTTGAATGGATTTAGAGTACGCAATACTCAGTACCACATGTTTTTACTCATAAGTGGACCCTGAACAATTATTATAATACTATAAGAAAGGGATTGGCAGAAGTGGGAAACTACCAGGGGAGGGAGAAGGGGGACACACTTCATCAAGAAGGGTATCTGATCTCAAATCAGGTGATGTGGGGACCAAAGTGAGGCCCATACTTTACGTGTACTATGATCATATTTGTATACCTAACTCTGAATTGTACCCCATATCTTTAAAATAAACATTTAAAAAATACTGTTCTCAGGTTTTATACACACACATAATGAAAAAACTATTACATATATGTAAATTTTTGTTTTCATTTTAAAACTCTTCTTGGTCTACAAGTTTTAATTCATGAATGACTTGAATATGGAGGAGGGAGTATGGTACAATTTAGGGAAATAACTAGACTAAAAGTCAGGAATCTAGTTTTCTGGCTCATATTCTTGATAAATTCGCTAAGTGATCTTGGGTGAGTCACTTAACTTCTTTGGGTCCCAGTTTTTCACTCATAAATCCAGAAGTCTAACAAAAGAGCTATTGAGACTCTTCTCTGGTTGAAGGCTGGGAGAGGTAGAGCCTGGTTCCTTTGACCTATTTGCCCCAGACTTTCCCTCAGCAACTCTAGTGTTTTTGGGAGTCCCTCCTTGGAACTAAGAATATTCAAACCACTGAACACAGCTTACCCAGAAACTATTGTCTTCTCACTCAGTACATTTCTGCAACTTATGTGAGTTTTTCTCATTTCATTAAGTTCCTAAGTATAAGCTAAAGTCAATTTTATAGTTTATCTAGAGAAACAGATTTGCCTAAATTTTGACAAGGACACTAGCCAAGCTTTTTCAAATATTTGAACATCTTCTATTTCCTCTCCCTGAAATGATTTCTGTACTCTTTTATTCTTCCTTTCCATAACACAGTCACCATTTCTATCAGGAAACAAACTCCTGTTTGACATTAAAAACCCTACTGAGGAGCCCCTACCTCCTCTGTTAAGTGTTCCCTGCTACAGTCTAACCTTCTGCTGACTCTCAAACCAGTTTTTCCATTTTTCTATTCTTCGACCATTTCCAAATGCCCATGACTACATGGAGTCCACTGCCTTGTGATGTTTTTGATATATAACCACGTGCTTTTCTCTGGCATGAGATTCTTATAGAAATAAACTGTTCCATGTTCATGTTTATACCTTATCTCCTGTACCTGTGCACTCAAAAGAGACTTATTAGACTGAAGAGATATTTTGAATACAAAGCAACTCTGTAATCATAGTACACAGAAGCCAGCTAAGGGAGTGAAACGGAGTTCACAGAAGCCCTCATATGAAGCTGAGTTCATGAGTCTAACAATGACCAGATCTGAAGTCTTCCCCAAACAATTCAGCACTGAGAAAGTGAGATGGGAACAGAGGCAGGCTAAGTGATCTTTAACATTGTTATAACACAGTGCTGGAAATAATATCTTTCCTTTGTGAGTTTTACTTTATTTATTTCTTTTTAGTCATTAGCTTTTTTCTGGGAAATTGAGAGTTCTTATTTGCAGGTCTTTTTTTTTTTCTTTCCTGTAGTATCCACCATGGGCTTGAGCTTGATGTCCTAGAACAAAATATTCCCAGAAGAGATCTGAGTGAGGAGACAGAAATGGTCATTTTTTAAACAGCTTCAAAAGTTAGCCTGCCTCCAAGTCTTTTCCCAGAGGCAAGACCCAAAAAACTAAAAAAGAATAATCTAGGTTAAACCACAAACTCCCTAAATGTAGTTGCACATCTTATATACTCAGTGCTCATTATTAAAATGTAGAATACATTGACTTTTCTCTAGGGGTGAGGTGGGATGGAACTACAAAAGTATGCAATTAGTGCTGATTACACCTTGCCTTTCACCTTGTTAGCAGAGCAAAACTAAAATTTAAGGTCCTTGGCAGATAAGCAGTTTCATAAAATATTTTTTATTTTGTGGCCTATGATTTTTCAGTTTTAACTAGTAGAGAAAAGAATCAATTTGTTGAGAATAAAAAAAAAATGAAAATGTTGCAGTTCTTACAGACAGGAGCAGGCCAGCAGCTGATTTAGCTATCATCTGCAAAGCAACAACATCCTGGTAGCGGAATTCAGATCATCTAGTGAGAAAGTCTTGACTTATTCCAGAAATCAATGGTGAGTATGATGAATATAGTTACTTCATCTCAATAGAAAACTACAAAGATGGGAAAGTAGAGGAGGGCTGTGGATACTGTGAATATAGAATCACAAATAAGACAACAATATTTTGATCTTCTTATTTGGCCAGTACAGAAAAAGGTCTAGGGAAGAGATCAGACGAAGATGACTTAAGAACTATTATAGATATTCTTAAACTCAAAATTCCTATGATTGGGGGAAAGGAGCTGACCAGCATAAAATACATTAATAGTGAGAGCATCAGAATATGTACTTGGCAATTTGGCTTCACTAAGCCCTATGCTACTTTTTAAACAGTCCTGTATTTAAAAGAATGTTTTAATCTGTGCAGACGGATTCACTACATCTTATGTCTACACGCCTTACGTTAGTAGCAAAGAATATCAGCCCTTTATTAAGAATTGAACATGAATTATCTCATTTAATCCCCACGACCTGTGGTGTGGGGACTATTATCAGCCCCATTGTGCAGATAAGGCACAGTGTTGTTCAGCAGTTTATCCAGTCACAAAGCTAAAAAGTGACTTTAACCTCAGGCAGCCTGACTATAAAGCAAACATTTTACTGCTTTTACAGTAAAAATGGGAAAGATGCAGGCCTTGCAAGAATTTTTAAGGAACATGTGAAATTAATATTAGGGCAAATACATTTTAAGAGTGTTCTCAGAATCTTCAAAAGGCAATAACATAAAAGATTGTAACCACCAAGGAATTTGAAATTTACTCTACCAGTGTCTTTCAAATATGGTGAGGAAGCCCAGGCCTGAAAATGATGGCATTCTTTTCAGAGCATCATAAAATAGTGAGGTAGTCAAGGACATGGTTTAAAGTAGGAAAGGACTTTACTCTCAGAAAATATACTTGCATTCTGAGCCTCTGAATAGAACCAGTGATACATACAATATTTAGAAAAATCACATTTTCAAGTTTTTACTTTAATATTTTTGCCTTCTAGTCATTCCTTTTACCCTCTTTTAACAGCAGGCAAATGGTAGCATCTCAGATTTAAGAAAAAAATCAAAGCTGAAATAAATAGTACTCTGTATTAATTCAGTTTTATATAATTTTGGAAAAGAACATTATGTTTTATTGCAATTCAATAAGCTTGTTCAGCTGCTGAAACCCTGCTGTATCTCAGAGAATGGTCAGGAACCACTGAACAGACCAGAAATGTCCTAATCTTTATTAGTTTGAGAATACATTTTGTTACAAAAGAATGCTTATTGTTTATTTTGAAAATAGTTTTATAACTAAAGAATATTTACTGAAAATTTGAGGAAAATAAAGATATTCATAATTCCATACTCAGACATGCTCTTAACACTTTAGAAGAATTGTAGTTAATAAATATATATCCTGTTTATTTTTTGGCCCTTAATAGATAAGATATTCCAGAGTATGGGTTTAGAGAATCCGAATCCATGATGAACTCTGTCACAAACTCTTTGTGAACTCAACAAAGTACTGATTTTCCACGTCTCAGTAGAGAAATGAGAATAATCTTTGTTGCCAGTCAATCTCCAGTACTTTTTTAATCTAAATATATGTTACATGGCATTAGAGCCTAAGCTTTCTCAAAGAGGGAATAACATAAATGCCAGTGTTTTAACCAGTGCCAAGTGGAATAGGTTTCTATACAGTATGATTTGGGTGAAACCCAACTTCCCTGTAGGTACAGAGAGAGAGAGAAAGAGAGACAGAGAGAGGGAGAGAGACAGAGAGACAGAGACAGAGACAGAGAGAGAGAGAGAGAGAGAGAGAGAGAGAGAGAGAGAGAGAGAGACAGAGAGACAGAGACAGAGACAGAGAGAGAGAGAGAGACCTCAGTAGGAATACTGGAAATTTTCCTAGCCCACAAGTTAATAAGTTGGGAAATATGTATTTAGCACCAGCAGTGTGATCATGACTACCATAAACTTAATTGGTACTATTTGCAAGTATGAAAGAAAAAAAAACAGAGAATGGGACTGACCCTCTGACCCTCTGACCCTCTGACCCCCTGTTCTTTATACATTTGCTCCTAGATTGCATATCTCAATGTGAGGAGTTGAGGATCAGATCTAGTGCCCACCATCCCTCACCACATCCATAATGGACCCGTTACAAGGTGCCCATCTTCAAATTTCTGACAGACCTCTTGGTCTGGGCAAGGAAGGATGGAAGTTAAGAGAAGAGCAGAGTTGACCAAGTTGTATGAAAGTATAAGATTCTCTGGCATATTTCAGGTAATGAACTTTCAATTCATGTGTGTGATTATAAATAGCCAGCATACTCTTTATCAATAGCATCAGTGCAGCGCCTTAAATAGGCATATTTGATGATGACTATCTCCTGGGCATCCACTGAAGTGGTGTTTGTGACAGACAAGTAAAGTAAAATGAGTGCTTATAGATTAGCTTCTACAAAGCATAAGCCTCTGCTTTAAATCCTGGTCATTAAAGATCATAGTCAGGCTTCCTGTATCTTAATTGAATACTACAGCAGCTAAGAAAACTCATCTAAGAAAATTCTTCTAAGAAAACTCATATCACTTTTCTGTGCTCAAAGATGAATAATATATTGACGAATCACACTATATAAATTTTCTTTTTTATAGACATAAAAATATGACACATGTGATTTGATTCACAGAGTAAATAATTTCATAGTTTGACTGGAAATCATAGGTCTCTGACTCAGAGTTGCCAGAATTTGTAATGAGTTAGACTGCAGAAATGTAAAAATATGTCTGGTGTACTATACTAAAAGCATGTTCTGTTCTGATCAGATGGGCACAAAAGCTTCACTCAGACATCATATGGAATTAAATCATCAAAAATCCATGTGGAATTTGAAAAGCATTTTCTTAATTTAAAAAAATCCAATACCAAAGTTATAAAAGCCTGATTCAAAGACAACTTCTTCATTTTCTTAGCATCAAACTTTTTACAAAGTCATACTTCAATCATAAATATATTTACATGTGACAATTATATATCTGCTACAGTTTTAAGTCTTTGTACTACATCATTAAACAAAACTGACAAAGCTTCCTGAACTTTGTCCTTGTGGGATTTGTATTCTAAAAGAAAGAAACATACAGCAAATAATGCATAATGAGGAAATTATATGGCATATTTGATGGTTACAAGAAGAGAGATTAGGAGTAGTAAATGTTAAAGTTTTTAATTTTAGCTAGGTGAGTCAAAGAAGAAATCTCAAAATAAATTTTAAAATATTTTGACCAAATAAAAATGAAAATGTAACATAAAAATTTGGAGCATGCAGTAAAGAAAAGTGCTTAAATGGAACTTGATAGCCTTAGATATGTGTATTAGGAATAAAAAAAAATCTAAAATTAGTCATCTAAGTTTTCACCTCAGAAAACTAGAGAAAGAATAATAATTTAATCTTAAATCAACAGAAGGAAAAAATTAGAGCAGGAATCAACGAGATTGAAAAGGAAAACAGCAAAGGAAAATCCATAAAACCAAAAGCTGGTTCATTGAAGAACATCAATAAAAATGATAAATCTCTATACAGACTAACCAAGAGAAAAAGAAAGAAGGCACAAATATCAAATATCAGAAATGAAAGATGCTTCACCACTACTGGTACCATGGATATCCAAAAGATAATTTTTTAAATATTATAAACAATACTATGTCCACAAATTTGATAACTTAGATAAAATGGACCAATTACTTAGAAGATACAAATTAATAGAACTCACACAAGGAGGACTCAATCATCTGAATATACCTATATCTATCAAAGGAATTAAATCAATAATTAATATCTTTCAAAAAAAGTATCAGGCCTAGATGGCTTCACAGATTAATTCTGCCAAACATTTAAGAAAAAAACAATATTAACTTTCTACAATCACTTCCAAAATTGAAGCAAAGGGAATACATATTCCTTAACTCATTCTATAAGGCTAGTGCTTCCCTAAATAAACACTACTGTTAGCAAGTTAATTTGCCACTTCATTAAGGGGACATTTAATGTGTAAGTAAAGATTTGGTCTCTATGGATGTGACTATCACGCTCTGTGGTACCTGGATGCCTTTGGAGCTCCTTAATCATGTGATGGAGAAGACCTTGATTGAAAGGCTTATCTTTGAGCTAATGACCAGGAAAATATGAAGAATCTTAAGTAATATAGGACAAAAGCTGATTAAGCTAGTTCCTTGCTTTTTTATTTGTTAAAAAAAAAGTTTGAAAATCCTTGATGTATTCTTCATAACATTGGTGATATCTAGCTTTCATTTCAGCAAAGCCAATACTTAATATTAGCCTAAATAAACTGACCTTGCTTTGACCTTCATCTCCTTTATAAGCCCCACCTCTCTTCCTTGACCTCAATATTCCAGGAACTTCCTGTGTTTTGTCTGGCCAGCTCCCTCTTTCCTAGTTCTCCTTTCCTGGTTCCCCTCACTTCTCTTAGTCCTGGTTCTTCTCTTTCTCCCTACTTTTGCTGCCACCCACGGTCCTGGCACAGAGAGCGTCATCCAGATGTGCTGTCTGCCCCATATCAAACATCCAGATATCTGGATATCATATAATGGGTTGAATTTTTCATTTTCCTTCCAAGAGTTTGCCTATGATTCAGACAGAGTCTTTGTATTGTCTGGTTCTGCTCTGGGGATTGTCAAATTATCTGTAAAGAAGAATAAAACAGACATAAGAGTGGAGGAATCCAGTGAGTTTGAAGAGATCACCCTAAACTTGACCTTTGCAGTCAGTTTTACTGAGATAAGAAACATCTGCAAAATCTATACCGGTGTACTAAAATGTCTTTTGTTCAGAAACCTAACCTTTGAGGGGGTGAGATCAGGGAACAGTTGGGAAATTGTTTCTCCTTTGTAATATGCTAAGAACTTCCAACCCAGAGAGGGGTAGGAGGATAAACTTCCTCTTTAGAAGCTATTAACCATATCCCTGGAAAAAGGAGAAACTTAAAAAGAATGAGACAATGCAATAGAATTCCATATTATTTTATGAGGGAAAAACGTTTATTCTCAGTATATGCAATGGACCACACCACTCCCAATTGACTTTTCCAAAGATGCTCCCAGCACATTTGAAAATTGGAAATGATACTTTAGAAAAATCTAATCTAGAAATTACAAATAAAATCATTTACAAATTAAAAACAAACAATTCTGAGAAAGGTGTGTAGGCTTTGTGATACAGAACTCTTGAATATCAGGTTAATTCAATTTTTTGAAATCGGTCAAATTTCACAATGATAAAAAAACCAAAACTTTGTATTCCTATTTTCCCTCCAAAAAATCAATTAACCCAAAAGTTTGTAAACAAAAACCCATGAAATATTTAAATAATGTTTGATATGACGTTTACAAGGATTTGACTACTAGGGAATTTCAGGAATTACAGTCATTGACAATCTCCAGGTCTTTAATTTTCTACTTTAGGTTCTTGGCCCTTATACACATGAAATAAATATCTTACTTCCAGAGATCAAATATGATTCTCTTGCTATCCATCTTCCATTCTTTATGTAATTTAAATTTTCAGACATACTTGTAAACACAAAAAAGAGAGTGACAAATTTCACAATAGTAAAATTTTATGATTCTTGATCTTGCAGTTAAGTAGCTTTAAGGTTCTGTGCTATATCTATTATAGTGGGATGATTGATTTGGAAATACCATATCAGAACTTTTAAATTCTGTATTAGCAAAACTGCGTAAGTAAAGTATTTGTGATATAAGCATTCAATTTGTTTCCAACGGGAGCTTCTTGGAAAGAGGTTCTATTTTAACTTGAAGTCAAGGTACTTACTTTTCAAAATTATGTAATAATCAAATATTGCCTTTTATAAGTAGATTGTGTTTTGAGGTGATTTTTATTCCTAACATTACAAATTACAAAAATGGCCACAGACTAAGTTAAAACACTTGCGTCTAAAGTTACAACAGCTGATATGCACCATTTCAATTATGATTTATTGCAAATAATAATCAGAATTTGGAGGCAACTGCAAAGTCGCTAGACTACACAGGTCTCTCTTTTTTTACTTTTACTGTTTGTTTTATTATGGCAAAAAAAAAAAACTGTATTCTTAACTATGTGCCTGTTGCTGAACAATATCTCTCTAGAATTTTTCATGTGGCATGACTGAAATTATTTTCATCATGCAAAAACTGTCCATTTCTTCCTCTCCCTAGTGCCACCATTCTACCTTTTGTTTGAGTTTGATTACTTTAGCTGCCTCATATGAGTGATCATAGATCTCTTTTGATAATTTTCTAGTAAGTCATAACAATGAATATTAATATGTGCTCATTATACTACAGTTTTATTATCCTGCTGTGGTAGATATAGTAGTCTGGTTTACTCAACTTTAATTCTTGCTAGTTGTACCTTCTTGATCCACAGACACTGAAAAACCTAAACAGTATCTCCCACACTCACAACTAAGTTCTGGATGTGATTTTGGTTCTGTCATGTAGATCCACTTATGTATGATTTAGAAGCAGAAGTGAAACATAGGCTGTCTTCCTGGTGCTTTGGGGAGTTGCTTCTGGAAAGCACAAATGTGAAAGCATAGGTTTTTCTGCAGCAGCATATCAATGTTCAGGCATTAGCTTTGAAAGGCAGCTGCAGTAGTATTGGTGGCAACAGGAATCAGACATCTAGCATCCTGTTGCCAGCCTTGGTTGTGTCAAAAGACAGTTGAAATAGTAAAGACAAGAGCCTCCTCATCCTGGATTGCAACTACAGCAGATTGTTCTTGAATTCACTGATTTTAGCAGCCTTCCTGATCCCATAACTTTCTGACTGTGATAGAAGGTAGCTGCTTAGCTGGCAGTTCGGCTTAGCTATTTTGTTCTAGGAGAATTTCTCAGAGAGTCAACCTAGTGCACATTTCTTTTAACCACTGTAGTGATTTATTTAAGCATCCAATTCTCTGTAGTAAGTCACTTTTCACTTAAAATTGCCAACATAGTTCTCATTCCCCTCACCTGGCCATTGGTGGATGCACCATCTGAGAGAATTATAGCCTGTTGTAGCTAGATTCCCGCTTCAATGCCCCTCCCTATGCCCTCAGTTTATTAGATGCTTTTGGCTTTCATTAAAGCCAAGCAGAGATGGAAACTCATAATCAGTCATTTTAATGCTAGTCTCTCCAATTGCTCTGATCAGATTACTGCAGCAAAATAACAAACTAGCATTTCAGTTTTTACTCATTAAAATTTCTAAGTGCCATACTAATACCAGTATTTCATTTTTTAAAGTCTTCAGAAGTAACGTTTTATTTTTTTAAAAAGAAACTAAAAATATAATAGATTGTAAGCAGAAACAATTTTTAAGTAAAAATGTAAATGAATGTATATATAAATATTAAACACACATTCTAATTCTGATTTAACTATTAGATGATAAAATAGAATAAAATATTATTGACAAATACAAACTAAGTTCACAAAATAAAGATATGTAAAAATTAAACATTTTAAAATGAAATATTATTTCAACTATTTTCGAAAATACAACCTTAAAAGACACACACAGTGCAACAGCATGCATGCATTAAGATGCCAGCTATTTTGTGCTGATATTTTGTTTCAGTTAAAAATTCTTATTCTTTACTTATAAGAAGAGAGTTGAGGAAATAGTGTTATGCCAATCTGAACTTTGTCCTCTAGCTTTTTCATCTTCAAATAATCTTATCTATTGTCTTATAATGTTCAAGGAATCTTTTTGGGGATTTTTCTTTGGTGGGCAGGGGTGAGAGACTGAAATCATTGAACTCAGAGTGAGATGTTGTCCTTGTTTAAAGAAAGCATTTCTAGTTTGCCTTTCTCTTCTTTATTTTCATTGTTTATAGATGGAGGTTCTGATTTTAAATTATGTGTATCAATTTTGATATCATATTTCCTTTACAATTTGTTTGAAAAGTCATCTAAGATGCAATTTGCTCTTTCAGTAGAATCTTCGCAGTACCCTAATAATGGCTGTTTATTTAAATTCATACAGACTAGGATGTGGACTGGATATCATGCTTGTGTTTTCATGCACATCTAATAACAGTCTTCAGTCATTAACATAAGCTCAAGATGTAAATCACTTGAATTTCAGATTTTTTTAAATACTAAAAGAGCAGTTGATACCCACAAACATGCAGTTCTCCAAACACATCTCTCATATACACATCCCTTTCCCAAATGCATTTTTCTTTGTCTCTTCTTCTCCATTCCATTCCTTATCCTCCCTGACTCTCAAAGGGTTGCCCTCTCCTTCCTTATTGTAAAATAAGCAGCCTTCTAAGTAAAGTCCTTTTATCATCATTTGTCATCACTCCAAGCCCTTTTGTCTTTTCTTTTCTTCTTTTTTTTCCGTTCCAGAGGAAGAAGTGCCCTTGCTTCTCTGAATGTTGTCAGATCAAAATGGAGTCACCTGTGTTAAAAGCAAAACAATACAGAAACTCTGACAAATAGAACTGGGGAAGGCCATGAAGGGAAGGGTTCTCATGTATGAATGCCTGGTAACTTAAATTCTCACAAAAGACTGTAAAAACCACAAACTTTCACAAAAACCATTACAACCTTACACAAAAAATACTTCTGTCCAACAGCTGCCTATCCAGCCCTGTACCAGTACCAGCTTTGTTATTGATCATTGTAGCCAAAGATGATTATCTCAGAAGCACTATGCATTTTTCCTTTAAAACCTTGGTCTTTATTTCCCTAAATGCACATAGTTTACTATGACACGCCTATTGCTTTTTTTCCCTTTAAAAACCTTGGTCTTTACTTTCCTAAATGCACGTAGTTTACTATGACACGCCTATTCCCATTGTAGTGCCCTATTCCCTAACGTATATCATTTTCTTTTAGAGAGCCTCTGTTTGTTATTTAGGTGGACACTTCTTGCCTGCTTCCAATTCTTTTTTCCCCTGCCTCTTGGGAACCTCATTCTAAAAATTCTCCATCCCCCTTCCCACATTTCAATAATTTCCAACTTCTTTTTTTATTTCCCAATGTCAGTTCTCCTCATATTTTCAAATTCACCCTCGACCCTGTGATTCTTATCCATTATCTTGCACTCATTACAGTGTGGAAGTCCTGAATAGGTACCCTGGTGCCCATCTTCCTGGATTTGCAGACCAGCTCTATTACCTACTAGGTGTGTGGCCTCCAGCAAATGACTTATCCCTGAGTGAAACATGGTAATGATATTTCTATTATTCATTTACTTTTTTTTTTTTTTTTTGGTGAGAAAGCAAGATTTATTGAGAGGGCAGAAAAGCTCCCACAGTGAGAGGAGATCCAAAAGGCTTGCTATGATTTTTCATTTTTAAAAAAATTGACTATATTTTTCCTTTTCTCTTCTTCTTTGACCTCTTTTTCTTACCTAGTATTGTTTTAAATTTTAAAATCACATCACAGATATGTAAATGCAACTTTATTTTCCATAAACAAATTTAACTTACTTTTTAAAAGCCCACTTTTTACTTCATAATTGATAACACTGAAATTAGGTCTTGAAGCAGAAGGACACTTAAGTCAACCAATGTCCTATTGACAACCTTCTTGGTGAAAAAAGTGTGCATAGCAGGTTTAGCCTTAGAATCAGAGAGAAAAATCTTTATCCTACAGTTCAATTTCAATTTCATTGACAAAGGCAGTGAGATGTGTAGCCTGTGAGGGGATGTTATTTGATCATAACGTTATATCTGAGAAAATAATTTCCCTGTGCAAGTGCAGTGTGTAGCTTTCTGAAGTCTGGATGAGAACAGAAAAATTGCTGTGAACAGTATTTCATTTATTCTCAATTTTTTTTAGTTGGATGACTTCTGTAATATTTTTCATTATATGTTATTTCACCACACATCTAAAAAACATACACATATTTGCTAAAACAAAAAGCTTGGATTTTTAAAAATAAAAATAACCTTAGGTCACTGAAGTATAAGGAAATCTTAGTGTTAAATGCATTTCCACAGTAGCTGTTAAAATGAGTCACACCAAAAGACAACAAAACATAGTTTGGGGGAGTTTTCCTCTGATGGCACAGCCTTTTCTTACAATGAAATACAAAAAGGACCAAGATCAAATTCTTCTAACCCTAACATTCCTCTAACCCTGCTTTTCCTGAGACTTCAAGTCTTGTCCCTCTTGGGATAGTGGAGCAGAATTGCAGTATAAAGTCAGGTTAAATCAAAGACACTATCCTGATTAGATGAGACTTCTAACAAAATCCATCAAGTCTAAATGAGATTGAGCTTCTAGAATGAAAGGCAGTGGGAAGTCACTAGGCAGATTGTGAGTGGAAGATTATTTATTTCTACTCCAAGAAAAAAAAGTGCTTTGGGAGCGTCTCACCTCTTAAAGTCAGTCAAGATTCAGCTTCTCTCCCCTTTCACTTATTCCTATTACTTCCTATAGAAAATAGTATTCACAAATGCCAATTATGCAATTAATTACTTGGATGGCCAACCTTTCCTGAACAAAATAACAGTAGCAGGTGCTCAGCTAGTGAGCACTGCTTATGCAAGAGTGAAGACATCTGGTCCTCTGGGTCATTTTGACACAGAACTCAGATGCGGGGACTGGTGCACACCATGACACCAAGGTAAATTGATGGTCAGCCACTAAACCGCAACTGACAGAAAAGCATCATTTTAGAATTGAGTTGTGATTATTGCATTTTCCTGTAGGCATTTAAAAAGAAATTGATGTGAAGTATTTCACTGACGACAGAAGTACAGGAAATAAATGAGCAATCATGTACTGAAAAAAACCCAAAATGCTCACTTTATTATCCAGAAAAATAGGTACATTGCTCTAAATATTGATGCTTATTCTCCTGATGAATATTCTGATGAAATAGATTGAATAATATCTTAATGTGTGACACAAATTCTCAAACTACACATTAACCAAACCCATTTGTTTATTTACAGACATGCTAAAACATTTTTTATTACAAATAAGAATTAACAATTCAAGACTATTTCTTCAGGCATAGCTAATACAAACTATCAAATAGTATAGCCTTGCTTACTTTTTTAAAGTTTGCTTTTTTAAAAAAAGTAAAACATATACAGGAAAGTGCACAAAACTTAAATATATGCTGTAAGAATTTTTAGAAGGAAACACATCCACCCAACTACCACACAGATCAAGTTATGAAATCTTACCAGCACCCCAAGAATCTCCTTTGTGCTACATCCCAACAATTACCACCTCAAAGGTAACTACTCTAACGTCTGTCACTGAAAATTAGTTTTGACTGTTTTTGAACTTTTAATGAATGGAATCATACAAAGTACATGTGTATATTCTCTTAGGTGTGTGATTTCTATCACTCAATAGTACTTCTGTGAGATCTGTCCATGGCATCACGATAATTTTTCCTGTTGCTTAGCTCCCTAGTGGAATGTATCAAAACTTACTAATTCATTGCATTGATGTGCATTTGAGTTGCTTTGGGCTGTTACAAACAATGCTGCTCTGAACATTCTAGTACAGGTATTCTGGTGAACATACAGTGTATAAGTTTTGGTACTGGAAATAAATCTAAGAGTGGATTTACTGAGTCAAAGGTTATCCAATACTATTTTGCAAATCTGAATTTCTACCAGCAGTGTATTCCGATTGTTCTACATTCTCACCAACTCTTGGCATTGTCAGATTTTTTCCTTAGTTTGGAAAGTATAGTTTATTTAGAAAGTAAATTAGAGAGAGAGAGGAGATTCACCTCCCCAAGTAGAGGAGGGTGCCAAAGCTAGAAAACGTGGCAGCCATAGCTCAAAGAGCCACGTGGACACACCAGAACTTAACAAAGAAATGGCCTTCAGATTTTTTAATTTTAGTCATTCTGGTAGATGAGTAGTAGTAGTATCTCATTATGCTTTAACTTATATTTCCTGTTGATTAAAAAGCTGAATATCTAGCCGGGCATGGCAGCGCATGCCTGTAATTCTGGCTACTTGGAAGACTGAGGCAGAGGGATCACCGGAGTCCAAGCCTGTGGAAGCTGGGGTAGCTTGAGTGTGCCACCCCACTCCAGCCTGGGCGACAGAGTGAGACTGACTCAAATAAAAAATAAAAATAAGAACAAGCCGAGCTCGGTGGCTCAACCTGTAATCCCGTGCTTTGGGAGGCTGAGGTGAGTGGATTGCCTGAGCCCACAGGTTCGAGTCCCGCCTGGGCAACTTGGTGAGACCTCATCTCTACAATAAATTAAAAATTAGCCAGGCGTGGTAGCACGTGCCTGTAGTTCCAGCTACGTGGAAGGCTGAGGCGGAAGGATCGCTGGAGCCCAGCAGGTCGAGGCTGCAGTGGCCGGGAGCGGCCACTGCACTCCAGTCTGGGTGACAGAGTAAGACTTCAACTCAAAAAATTAAATAATAAATAAATAAATAAATAAATAAATAAATAAAAAACAATTTTTTAAAAATTGAATTATTTTTAATATTTGTTGACCATTTGGTTATGTTCCTGTTGGAAGTTCGGGTTCAAGTCTTTTTCTACATATTAACAAGATTGTCTTGTATTTTTCTTATCAATTTGTTAGACTTATTAAGTAATCTGAATGAGGTTTCTATTATATATGTTGTAAGAATTTTTTCCCTGTGTATTGTTTTTTTATTCTCTTCATGGAAACTTTTAATAAAGAGAAATTATTAAGTTTAATGAAATAAAATCTGTCAGACCTTTTTATGGTTATTACTGTTTGTTTTCTGCTTATCAAATCTTTGCTTAATAAGTATTTGCCTACCTATTGTTCATAAAGATATTCCCTCTCCATATTGTCTTGTAGAAGTTTTACTGTTTTAATTTTTTTCACTTCCACCTGAATTTGATTTTTGTGACTGGTATGAGGTAGGAATAAATGTTCTCTCCACCCCTCCATCCATGGGGAAATCCAGTTGATCCAGTGCTAGTTATAGATAAGGCCATCTGTTGTAGTTATATTTTGTTTCTAATCAGGTGACCAAATAATTATGGGTCTGCTTCTGAGTTCTCATCCTGTTTCATTGGTCCATTTGTCTATCCTTGTGCTAGTGTCGTATTCTTGATTATTTTATTTTAATAATATTAATTTAGTGTAGTGGTTTACATCTGTAATCTGAGTACTGTGAAAGGCCAAGCCAGGCCAAGACACTTGAGGTCCAGATTTACTGACCAGCCTAGGTAACAGAGAAAGATCCTGTCTCTACTTACAGAAAAAAAAAAAATCAAAAAATTAGGCATGTGTGGTGATACATGCCTATAATGCCTGTAGTTCTAGCTACTTGGGAAGCTGAGGTAGATGATTGCTTGAGCTTGAGCCCAGGAAGTTGAGGCTGCAGTAAACCATGATTGCGCCACTGCATGCCATCTTGGGTGACAGAGCAAGACCTGTCTTAATGAACAATAAAATAAAATAAGACTCAATATTTAGTAATCTAAATCCCCCAACTTTGTTCTTCAAGGTATCTTTGCCTGTTCTTAATTTTTGGATATTTGATAAAAATTTTAAAATCAGCTTTTCCTCTTTAGAAATGGCTGGATTTTGAATTGGGCTTGCATTAAATCTATAGATCAGGCCAGGCTCCATGGCTCAGCCTGTAATCCCAGCACTTTGAGAGGCCGAGGCAAGTGGATGGCCTGAGCCGGAGGGTTTGAGACCTTCCTGGGCAAATTGGCGAGACCTCGTCTCTACAATTAAAAAAAAAAAAAAGACCCTTGAGTCAGCTGGGCGTGGTAGTGCGTGCCTGTAGTTCCTTTTGGCTACTTGGAAGGCTGAGGAGGAAAGATCACCGGAGCCCAACAGGTCGACACTGGGGTCGCCGTGAGCGTGCCACTGCACTCCAGCCTGGGTGACAGAGTGAGACTCTGACTCAAAAAAAAAATCTTTAGATCAATGCAGTAACAACTGATATCACTGTAATATTTAAAAACTTTATTCATGAACACACTACGTTATTTAATGTATTTAGAATTTCTTCAATTTCAGTGATGTTTTTAGGTCTTCTGTATTCTTGTAGATCCGTCGTTAGATTTATTCTTTTCTTTAGTAATTAAAGTTTTTATTTTAGAGATTAATTTTTATAATTAACAAATTTTAAACTTGATCTTAAATAGTTGATTACTAACATATAGAAATACCACTGGATAGTTGGATATTGATTTTTCTATCACAGATGTTTTTAAATTCATTAATTTTAATAGTTTATCTATAAATTGGGGGGGATTGTCTATATATAGCCATGACGATATCTTCATTACTCTTTGACTTTACCTTTGATTTCTTTTCCTTAATTTGTTCAACTGACTAGGACTTCTAATACAATAATGAGTAGGAGTTGTGTTAGGTCTTTGATTTCATCCCAAAATTTCTCAGTGTTTTATTATTGAATATAAAGTTGATGTAGATATCCATTATAAGACTAAGGAGACTATTTTCTAATTTTCATTTTATGAGAATTTTATTTATAATTAATAAGAAAAAGTTATCCAATTTTTTATTTATATGTTGATGTGACCCATCTGGTTTATCTTATTTATTCTCCTAATATTGTTAATAGCATTGCTTGATTTTCATATGTTAAACTAACCTTGAATTTGTGGAATAAACCACCTGAATAATGATGTATTATCTTTCTAATACATTGACATATATTATCTTTCTTCCATATCAATTATATTTATTAGAATCTCTTTTCCTGATTTCTTGATACATAATATTTGTCAATGTTTATGAAGTACATGTGAAATTTTGGTACATGGATACAATATGTAATGACCAACTAAGGGTATTTATGATATCTATCACCTCAAATATTTATCATTTCTCTGTGTTGGGAATGTTTCAAATCTTTTCTATTTTAAAATATAAAATAAATTATTGTTAACTATGTCATTACACTGTGTTATAGAACACTACAGCTTATTTGTTCCTCTCTAACTGTAGGCTTGCACTTTCTAACCAGCCTCTCTTCATCCCACCTACCTTCTAGCCTCTGGTAATTATCATTTTCTACCTTCATAAGATTAACTTTTTAGACTCCCAAATCTGAATGATAACTGCAATATTCGTCTTTCTGTGCCTGGCTTATTTCTCATAACATAATGACCCCCATTTTCATCCATGTTTCTGCAAAAGAAAACATTTTTAATGAATGAATATTATTCATATCTATGTATATTCCATTCACATGTTATCCATATACCACATTTTCTTTATCCATTTATCTGTTGATGAGCACATGTTGATTTCATACCTTGACTATTGTGAATAGTGTTACAATAAACATGGGGGTGCAGGTATCCTTCAGCTATACTGATTTCTTTTCCCTCGGATAAATATGCAGCAGTGAGATTGCTGGATCACATGGTAGTTTTATTTTTGGATTTTTTACAAACCTCCATACTCTCCTCCATAATTTTCCATAATTAACGGGACTAATTTATATTCCCTCCCCTAACAGTGTGTGAGTTTCTTTTTCTTTGCATCTTTGTCATCATTTGTTATTTTTTAATCTATTTGATAGTAGCTATTCTAACTGGGGTGAGTTTATACTTCATGTGGTTTTCATTTTTATTTTTCTGATGATAGTGATGTTGAGAATTTGCTCATATACCTGTTGGCAATTTGTATGTCTTCTTTTGAGAAATGCCTATTCAGATCCTTTGCCCATTTTTTAATGCAAGTATTATTATTGCTGTTGAGGTGTTTGAGTTCCTTGTAGAGTCTGAATATTGGTCCCTTGTTGAATAAATAGTTTGCAAATATTTTCTCCCATTCTCTGGGTTGTCTCTACATTCTATTGATTGTTCCTTTGGCTCTCCAGAGGGGTTTTAGTTTGATGTAGTCCCATTTGTCTATTTTTCTTTTTGTTGCCTGTGCTTTTGAAGTCTTATCCAAAATAATCTTTGTCTAGGCTAATGGACTGAAGTGTTTTTTCTGACGTTTTCTTCTAATAGTTTTATAGTTTGGGGTCTTAAATTTAAGTATATAATCCATTTCTAGTTAATTTTCATATATGATAAGAGATAGAGGTCTAGATTCATTCTTCTGCATATGAATATTCCATTTTCTCAGCACAGTTTATAGAAAAGATTTTTTTTCCTCAATGTATGTTCTTGATGCCTTTGTAGAAAATTAGTTTTCTGTAAGTATGCAGAACTGTATCTGAGTTCTCTATTCTGTTTTATTGATATCTATTTCTATATCAATACCATGCTGTTTTGGTTACTATATCTTTGAAGTCGATTTTATAGTAAGGTGTTATGATGCCTCCAGCTTTGTCCTGCTTGCTTAGTATTGCTTTAGCTATTTGGAGTGTTCTGTGGATCCATACAAATTTTTTTTAATTTTTTTTTTTAATTTTAAAGATGTGGGATACAATTCAGGGTTAGGTATATAAATTTTGATTATGCAAGTACCCTTGTTGATGAGGTGTGCCCTGGATGCATAAAAATTTTAGAATCATCTTTTATTTTATGAAGAATGTCACTGGTATTTTGATAGGGATTGCATTGAATCTATAGTTTGCTTTGGGTAGTATGGTTAATTTAACAATATCAATTCTTTTCATCCAAGAGCAAGGAATATCCTTCCATTTTTTTCTGTTTTTTTCTTCAAATTTTTTAGTGTTGTTCAGTTTTCATTGTAGAGGCCTTTCATATCCTTGATTTAATTTATTTCTAGGTATTTTATATTTTTTGTAGCAGATGCTAATGGGATTGCTTTCTTTATTTCTTGTCACCTAGTTGCTAATGGTGCATTCAGATGCTACTGATTTTAGTATGTTGATTTTGTATCCTGAAACTTTACTGAATTCATTTATCAGATCAAAGAGATTATATATATATATATATATATATATATATATATATATAAAATGGTTATGTCATCTACAAAAAGGAATAATCTGAGCTTCTCTTTTTCAATGTGAATGCCTATTATTTATTTTTCTTGCATGATTATTCTGACTAAGATTTCCAATACTCTGCTGAATAATAGGACGAAAGTGGGTATATTCTTTGTCTTTTTCTAGTTCTTGTAGGAAAGGCTTTTGACTTTTTTCTATTCAGCATGATGTTAGCTGTGAGTTTGGCATCTATTGCCTTTTTTGTATTGAGGTATGTTCCTTCTATTTCTAACTTGTTAAAAGCTTTATTAAAAAGATATTTTGAATTTTTCAAATGCTTTTTCTGGGTTTATTGTGATGGTTATATGTTTTTTTGTCCTTCATTTGGCTGAGGTGATGTATCATACTTATTGATTTGCATATTTTGAACCACCCTTGTATCCTGAGGTTAAATCCCACTTGATCATGGCATATTATCTTTTTGATGAGTTGTTAGATTCAGTGTGCTAGTATTTGATTGAGAATTGTTGCATCTATAGTCATCAGAGATATTGGCCTGTAGTTTTCTTTTTTTTAATTATACCTTTGTCAGGCTTTGATATTGGGGTAATACTGACTTCATAGAATGTGTTAGGATGAATTCACTTCTCTTCAATTTTTTGGAGTTGTTTGAGTTGTTAGTTCATTTTTAAATAGGTTTCAGCAGTAAAGCTCTCTGATCCTGGGCTTTTCTTCATTGAGGGATGTTTTATTGCTGCTTCAATCTTATTACCTATTATTGTTCTATTCAGGTTTTGTATTTCTTTCTGGTTCAATCTTGGTAGGTTGTGTGCATCCAGGAATTTATTCATTTCCTGTAGGTTTTCCAATTTTGTTACCATATAGTTGTTCATAATAGTCTTTAATCACCCTTTGCATTTCTGTAGCATCAGTTGTAATGTCTCCTTTTGAATTTCTGATTTTATTTATTTGGGTCCTCCCAATTTTTTCTTGAGTATTTAGTTAGCAGTTTATTGACATTGTTTTTGTTTTTTTTTTAAAGCAAATTTTTGTTTTATTAATACTTCATAATTTTTTGGTTGTCATTTCATTTAGTTCTGCTATGATATTAATAATTTGTTTCTACTAATTTTAGGTTTGGTTTGTTCTTACTTTCCTAGTTCCTTGATGTGCTTTGTTAAATTGTTTATTTGAAATCTTTCTTCTTGATGTGGATCTTTACTGTTATAAACGCCCTTCTTATCACTTTTTTTCCTGTATCCATAGGTTTGGTATGTTGTGGTTCCATTTTCACTTGTTTCAAGAAATATTTTAACTTCTTTTTAAAATTCTTTATTGATTCAGTGGTGATTCAGAAGCATATTGTTTAATTTCCAAGTATTTGTACAGCTTCCAAGTTCCTCTTTGGGTTTTTGTGTGTGTGTGTGTGTGTGTGTGTTTTTCCCCTAGTTTATTTCATTGTGGTCTAAGAAGATACTTGATATAATTTTGATTCTTTTATTTATTTGTTTATTGAGACTTGTTTTGTAGCCTAAAGTATGGTCAACCCAGAATGTTCCATGAGCTGATGAGAAGAGTATGCATTCTACAGCTGTTGGATGACATGTTCTGCAAATATCTGTTAAGTCCATTTGGTCTATAGCACTGATTAAGTTTGATATTTCTTTGTTGGTTTTCTGCCTAACTGATCTCTCCAGGGCTGAAAGTGGGGTGTTGAAGTCACCAATTATTACTGTACTATGGTCTATCTCTTTCTTTATTTCTAATAATATTTGCTTTGTATATCTTGAGTACTACAGTGTTAGAGACATATATATTTACAATTGTTATATTCTCTTATGGAATTGATTCCTTTACCATTATTTGATAACCTTCTTTGTCATTTTTATGCTTTTTGACTTAAAGTTTATTTTGTCTGATATAAGTATAACTACTTCTTCTGCATGCTTTTAGTTTCCATTGCATGTAATATATACTTTTTTCAATCCCTCCATTTTATTGTATGTATATCTTTCCAGGAGAAGTAAGTTTTTTGATGGTAATGTATTATTAGATCATGTTTTTATTAATCAATTTGGCCAGTCTATGGCTTTTAATTGGGGAATTTAAACCATTTACCTTTGAGGTTGTTATTGAGATGTGAGAACTTACTCCTGGCATTTTGTTAGAGCTTTTTGATTGTCTTATATATCTTCTGTTCCTTTCTTCTACATTTATTGTTTACCTTTATGATTTGGTTGGGTTTTTTGTAGTGGTGATATTTGATTCTTTTCTTTTTCTCATTTGTGTATACACTCTACTTGTAAGCTTTATACTTTTGTGTATTTTCACAATGGTAGACATTGTCCTTTGCTTTCAGACATAGAATTTCCTTAAGAATTTCTTGTAGGACTGACATATGAAAAAGTGCTCAGCCTCACTAATCATCAGAGAAATACAAATCAAAATCACATTGAGATACCACATAACCCCAGTAAGAAAGGCCATCATTAATAAAACAAAACACAACAGATGCTGGTGAGGATGTGGAGAAAAAGGAACACTTCTACACTACTGGTGGGAATGCAAGCTAGTGCAACCTCTTTGGAAGACAGTGTGGTGATTTCTGAAAGAGCTAGAAATTAACCTTCCATATGACCCAGCAATTTCCCTATTGGGAATATACCCAGAGGAACTCAGATCATTCTACAAAAAAGATACCTGCACACGCACGTTTGTTGCAGCTGTATTCACAATAGCAAAAACATGGAACCAACCATGTTGCCCATCGAAGCTGGACTGGATAAAAAAAACTGTGGTACATATACACAATGGAATATTATGCAGCCATAAAGAAGGACAACATACGGACTTTGCAGCAACTTGGATTGATTTAGAGTCGATCATACTAAGTGATCTATCACAGAAACATCAGAGTACCATATGTTCTCACTCATAAATGAACCTTGAACAATTATCATAATACTATAAGAAAGGGATAGGCAGTAGTGGAAAACTGACAGGGGAGGGAGGGTGGGGTTGGCAACTGAGGGAAACTACTAGGGGAGGGAGGGGCACACCTCATCAACAATGGTACCTGCATAATCAATGTTTGTATACCTAACATTGAATTGTACCCCACTTCTTTAAAAGAAAAAAAAAAGAAAAAAATCTCTCATTTTAAAAAAAAGAATTTCTTGTAGGACTGATCTAGTTGTGATGAATTCTCTCAGTTTTTACTTGTCTGGGAAAGACTTTATTTCTTCATTTTTTGAGAATTGCTTAGCTAGGTGTAGTATTATTGGTTGACAGTTCTATTTATTCTTTTATCACTTTGAATATATTATTTCATTCTCTCTTGGCTCTAAGGTTTCTGCTGAGAAACCCACTGTTGGTCTGATAAGAATTTTCTTATATATGACTTAATGCTTTTCTCTGGATGTTTTTAGAATTATCTTTCTCTTTTAATTTTGACAGTTTGACTCCAATGTAATTTGAAGAAGACCTTTTGGGTTAAATCTGTTTGGAAATTTTTGATCTTTCTGTATTTGGTTATCTTTATCTCTTGCAAGACTTGGGAATCTTTCAGCTATTATTTTTGTTAAATAGGTTTTTGATACATTTATTTGCTAATATATGCTAATTTGATTTTTTTATCTGTATTCCTGTGTGTACCTTGTAATTTATTTTCTTATAATTTGCTTGTCAGATGTTTGCCTCCAGGTTGTACTGGCATTTTAAGACAACCTGGAAAATGTTTCATCCTTTCTTTTTTTCTGTTTCTGGCAGTATCTCCACAAGATTATTTCAATCTTAAGTATTTTGAGTAATTATCAACAAAGCTTTCTGAGATAAAAATTTTATTTATGGGAGATTTTACATTACTAATTCAATTTCTTTAATGCGTTTAAAATTATTTAGGCTTTAAATTTTTTATTGACTTTCTATGTTGCGTTTTGTAAAAAAATTTACCCATTTTAACTAAATTGTCAAATTTATTGCCAAGATATTAAAAATGTACTCCTTTTATTTGTGGTATCTGTAGTGATTTCCCCTTTTCTACTACTGATATTAGTAATTTATACTTTATTTTATTTCTAAACAATTTGTCTATGGTTCATAGTTTCCTCTTTTGAGCTGTGTTGATATTTGTTTTATGGGCACTTAAAAATGATATATATTCTGTTGTTTTATTTATAATATTCTAAATATATCACTTAAGACAAATTTTGAATTTTGGTTTTTTAAATCTTCTATATTCATCTTACTTTTGGGGATCTATATATTTGTTACTGAGAGAATAATTTTAAATCTCCAACTCTAATAATGGGTTTGTGTGTTTAGCTCAATTTTTTTTGCTTAATGCTTATATATGGACAGAGAGAGAGACAGAAGAGGAGGGAGAGAAAGAGATGAGGAAGGAGACAGTATTGTCTGGATACAGAGTTTGTATCTTCCTGGTGAATTGACATTTTATCATTATCAAATGTTTTTCTTTGTCCTGAGTAATATTCATATTTCTTCAGTATCTGCTTCCTCTGACATTTAATGTCACCAAATCAAACCCATTTTTGCTAATGTTTGCAGAGTATATTTTTCATCATTTTCTGCTTTCAACAATTTCAGTGTCCCTGTAAGCAGCCAAGAGTTAAGTTTTGCCTTTTAATTCAATCTGAGAGCTAAGTCATTTTATTGTATTAGTTATTCAATTTTCATTTAATGTTGAAAGCACTATACTTGAGTTTAAATCTTATATTTCACTATTTGTTTTCTAGTTGATCCACCAGTTTTATTTCTATATTATTTAAAATATCTTGTCTTTTTTGGATTAATGAACTTTTTTTATTTATTGCAATAGCTTTAGGGGGGTACACATAGCTTTTGGTCTGGGCTTTAAGTGTACCCATCACATTGTACTCAATAGGTGATTTTTCATTCCTCTACCCCTTGCCCCTCCCCCTTCTAAGTCTTCGGCGTCCATCACACTAGTCTTTAGTCATTGTGGATCTCTAAGTCATTAGTTTACCTCCCATTTATAAGTCAGAACATGTGGTGTTTAGTTTACTGTTCATGAGCTAGTTTGCTTAGGATAATGTTTTCCAATTCCATCAAAGTTGCTGCAAAATACATTACTGCATTATTTTTGATAACTGAATAGTATTCCATCATTTATATAGATCGTATTTTTATTATCCACTGATTGGTTGATGGGCATTTAGGTTGATTCCACATCTTTGCAATTATGAATTATGCTGCAAAGAACATGTGGGCACAGGCGTCTTTTTTTATATAATGACCTCTGTTCCTTAGGGTAGATATCTAGTAGTGGGATTGCTGGACCAAATGGTAGATCTACTTTCAATTCTTTGAGAAATCTCCGTACTGATTTGAATTAATGAACTTTTTTTAACTTTTAAAGTGGTAATTTGATAGCTATTCATGTTTATGTTATTCTTTAGTGTTATTGTATTCCTTTAGCAACGCAACTTTGTTTTCTTTTTATTGATTGCTTTAAAAATGTATTTTTTTTTTTAAAGCAACTGCACTGTGATGTGTCTAAATGCATTTTGCTTTGGTGTTATTCTGTATGAGATCTTTAGAGCTTCTTGGTTCTCTCTTGACATTTTTAATCAGGTTTAGAATATTCTTAACCAGTAACTCACTTTTACTTATATCTCATTCTTTTTCCTTTATAGGATTCTAATTAACTGTATGTTAGATCTTTTCCCACATCCCATTTTTTTCTGAATGCTTTAATATATACATTTTTGTGAACCTATCCCCCAGTTCACTAATCCTTTCTTCTGTTCTATCAAATCAGCTATTAAATCTACCTATTAAAATTTTAATGTCAGTTATTATAAGTTCTGAAATGAATATTTGATTCTTTTTTATATTTTCCAGGTTTCTGGCTGAAGTTTTAATATTTCCCCTATTTTTATAAACATATTATTATTATTTTATAGGCTATCTGGTAATTTTAGTGTCTGGGTCACCTATGGGTCTGTTTCTACTGTCTTTTTCACCTTGAATTTCATTCATTTGGTCCTGTTTCCTTACATGCCTATTAATTTTGAATGATAATATTTTATGTAAAAGAAAAAAAATACTTAGAAACTGTGGATTATGTTTTCTCCAGAGAAAATTTAATTTTTTTTCTGGCAATCAGATAGATTATAGGTAAATCGTTTCAATTCAGTCAGAGATTGAGATGACTCAAAATGATGCTTCAGATGTGAATGTTATTCTATTTATTGTTTTCCCTTATATTTAGGGTGTAGCCCTGCAAACAACTTAATTGAACACTTGGGATTTTTACGAGGCTCTTCCTTCTTGAGCAGCTCTGAACTTTAAGTTACTCCTCAGCACCATAAAACTCCATAACAGACAAACAAAGCTCTGAATACATTTTTAGTCCCTTTGGCTTGTTTTTTGACCTCTCATCCTACATACACAGCTTTAAAATGGTAAATTTCTTGAAGGGAAATTTTGTGCAGAATGTTGAGCTTATTTCTCTACAGTTTTTCTTTCTTGAAGTTTTGGTTGCCTTGGTGTCCTGGAACTCCAATATGTATCTTCCCAGCTCAACTAATTTGCCACAGTCTCTAGGCCACCATTTTCTATTCAATCTGTATATCTCTCAGTGTGAATTGGTAGATAAACTGATAAGATAAAGCAGTAATTTTATATTGCTTACTTCAATATGTTTTTCTTTTTTCCAAAATCTTGACCTCACAAGTTCTCTGTTTATTTGTTCTACAACACATTTAAACAGTTGGAGCTTTATGATATTGTTTTCCTTTTTTGAATTATTTCTAACTTTTACAGTTATTTATGGTGGAAAGTTTGATTTAATCCAACCTACTCTCCATAGCCAAAAATTATCATTAATTCCACATGCTATGTCTTCCAAAACACCATTAATAGTGATAAATACTTATTTAAAAATAAATTCTGTATTTATTTTTTAAAGATTACATTTTGTTAGTATATATGAAGACTCCAATATTTCTAAAATCAACTAACCTACATAGTTTTTTTTTATTGGATCATATAGTAAAGATGGAATATCAATAGGTCTGGAATGAGAAATTTTAATTTTGATAAGCATGAAAGTTATAATTTCCTGATTGATGATGATATTAGCTATGTTAAACAGAAAAGGACAAATTCTTGGAATAAAAATACAGTTTGGCTGAGTATTTGCTTGATGTGGAAATCATAAAAGCACACCAAGTGATAGCTCACAGAATCTATACCTTCAATTTTCTATAACTTTCTAAGGGTGACAGAAAGTGAGGAGATGTTACAAAAGAAAAAATAAATAAAAACTTCTGTATTTTATAATTTCCATAATAAATAAAAAATATAACATTTACTCATGGAAGAATCAAGAAACTAGCATATTACAAAAGGAATACAAGCACAGCTAAGAAGACTGAGTAGCAATTAACATCTTTATAACTTACAAATCATTTTCACCTACCATCTCTTTTGATCCTGGTAACAACTCTCAGAACAAGGTATTATCTTCAATGCTATTATTGAAACTATTGTTGGTAGAATCAACAGGTTTGGGAATCTGGGCTAAAATGCAGGTCTTCTCAGGCATTCACCCAGTCCCCTAATATTTAGTGACTGCTTCCCAATGCCAGGTATTAGCTGCAGCTGGAGGAATAATGCAAAGAATAAAACTGAAGGGATTACTGCTATCATGGAACCTATGAATCATAAAGGAGGCAGGAAATAAACAATTACAATATACATGAAAAAGTCTATTGTGGATGAAGTGCCGAGTCATAGAACAAATGAGGGGGATTAAAATCAGATTTGGAAGAAAGATAGATGTTCAGGGAGTCTTTCCAGTTGAAGAGACCACTAAGATAAATGAACTAAAACCAAGAGGTGGGAAAGTGCAGTCTCTTCAGAGTACTCAAAGTAGGTCATCATGGATGGAGTACATAAAATGTAGGGGTCCCAAGGCTATGAGTGAGTCTGTATTGTTACTTTGTACTATTGAATTAATAAAAGAAGACTGCTAATTATTATAAGCGTTTAAGAGCTTTATTGGAATGTTATTAAGTGTATTAGATTGCTTCAATGGATTATAGTTCTTAAAGTAGCTTTACCTAATTTCTTATTATAAGCTTATTAATACAAATTTTTAAAGAATGAGGTTTTTTTAGATGATTTTAGTTGCCCTACAAAAAGTAGCAGAGATTTAGTGGATTCTTGATATGTATTTATTGTGTTGAATTATGAGAAATTTTTAATTAGTGCTAGAAGTAGGAGATGGAACAGGCACATTTTGGGAGGGCCAAGTGAAGCCCAGAATAAGAACTTTAAGTAAGGTTGGAGCATGTAGCACATTTCTAGAGCACTATTCCCACCAGTCAACAGGAAGTTAAACAAGCAAGAAACAAAACTTAAATTTCAGGAAGCAAACTGAAGTTGGAAAAATTAAGAGCAGACCACTACACTTGGACCACACAGGAAGGCAGATGCTGAAACAAGAAAAACTCTCAGATTCTCTGCCTCTTTAGAGTGAAGCTGCACAATCCCCAAAGCACCTGAGTAAGCCTCCTTGACAGATTGTTTAGCGTTCAAAGAGGACTCTGGCCTCTTTCAGTCAAGGGCTTGCACTTAGCATCTTAACTCCAAGCCTGGAGAAGGGTTTTATTGGACATTTTTAAGTCATGTTGTCAGCTTGGAGAAAACTCTTCTGGGAAAAAGAGTGTTCCTGGAAGCAGAAATGGTCTCTTCATTGGGCAGCTGTGGCAATGTACACTGCTGGCTAGATGGGCCACTTTAACCTGAGTCTCATCAAGGTCAAAAACGGAGTACGCAAGCAGTGCCTTGTAGAAGAAAGATAAACGGTTCCTAAAGAAGAATAAACAGAACGTGAGTCAGTCCATATTATGAATCCAGTTCACTTATTTTACCTCATAATCTATTATCCCTTTCCATTGGTGAGTACTACTCATAGGGATGCTTCGGGTACCTACCATGAATCTGTACCAAACCCCTTCTATCACCATCCTTCCAGCTTCCCAGGATGGGTGCAAATCTCACTATTATTATATTATTGTATTGTATTGCCTTACTTTATATATTACTTCTGGAATTTACTGTGCGCTAATTTATTTCTTAGCTAGAGAAAGTATAATTTATTTGAGCAAATAAAATTTTGGATCTATAATTTCAGATCCTAAGGGTTGTTTTAATAAGTTGAGATAATAAGTGTTCTCTAAAATTTTAATTCAACTTCATATCCATGACTTGACAAATTTCTTTCAGAGTCATGCAATGTATGCTTACATCTTCAAAAGAACCAGGATAGTTCTAAAAAAAAAAAAAAGGAACAGTAATAAGGCAATTTAACTGCTGAGATTTTGAAGGTTTGGCATCAGCTTTCTATTTCCTCTGTACTGGCTTTCACAATGAGGAGGTTGTAACTGAGTGATTTTTAAACTACCATTCAAATCACTTACCATCATAAAACTAAATTGTTAAAAACTGGTGAGTTGACTTCTTTATAACAACCCATTGATTGACTAATTGTTCCATTTTTAAACCTTGTTAAAACTCTTTTGGTGCCTATGTAGAGGTATTGAGTGCACATCCACTGGCAGATTCCTTTCACCACGACATAGGTGGTAAGATAGAAAGTTCACTGACGGGCAACTTGAGTTAAATTCCTCAACAGAGCTGCATAATTTATTTTCTCTGTCTCCCCAGTCAGAATATTCTTGTGTAGAATTAGCAAGGAGTCAATCAGATCAAATCTGAACCCGGCCTTTGACACTTACTATCTATATAACCTTGGTAAATTTCTTCATCTCTATGACTGCGTTACTTCAGCTATAATATACTAGTATGTTGATAGCTGCCTTACAGAATACCAAGTGGACTAGATTAAATATTTGTGAATGTTCCAACAAAGAGTTGGATACTTAATAGAGAGAAACATATAACTATTTTTTTTCTGTCAATGCCTGGAATCTACATCTTAAGTTCTTCTCTCAATGCTTTCTCTACTTCCTTTGCCTTAAATAAAAACAAACTCTTCCCAAAGCCACAATTCAAGTGTTTATTTCTCTTTTTCTCCCATATGGCCAGGTAAGAAGAGAGGCTGATGCTTTTCACCAGCTGTCAGATCTTCCAGATCTTATTCTTCTACCCTTTCTTCAAGATCTTTCTTTCAATAACGCTATCCTCTCCCTCTCCATGACCTAGTTCTTTCACCTGTGCGCATATTTAAGCATTTCCTAAATACCTTTTTGAAAAAAACTAAACAGACAAAATAAGCATTCCCCCTTAACTCTATGTCCTTAGTTACTTTAACATTCTTTCTTGACTTGAAAGACAAGTGTATTTCTTCTTCCAAGGTCTGTGCTAAGAGCTGTAACTCAAATGAATAAGTCAGGCTTCTTGCCTTAAACGTGTTCATAGTGGTAGAAGTAATGTACAAGATGAATATCTCTTATCTGAAATGCTTGGAACCAGAAGTGTTTCAGATTTCTACTTTTTTTTGTATTTTTGGAATTTTCACATATAGAGATATCTTGAAGATAGGACCCAAGTCTAAACATAAAATTCTTTTATTGTTCATTTACACCTTATACACATAGCCCGAAAATAATTTTATGCAATATTTTTAATAATTTTGTGCAGAAAACAAAGTGTGT
The DNA here is from genome assembly GCA_963574415.1 of Tarsius wallacei. NCBI lineage: Eukaryota > Metazoa > Chordata > Mammalia > Primates > Tarsiidae > Tarsius > Tarsius wallacei. The sequence goes on along the minus strand of CAUYQG010110381.1, from coordinate 14,573 downwards.
GTACACTGAGCCAGCAGAAAGCAAAGGTGTCACTATCAGTCACCCATGTGGACAATCTGTGGTTGTTAGGCATCACTATCATTCCTGACTCTGAATTTACATGCTACTGATAAGCAACCACTTTCTTACATTCATTCATATGTAAGTACTTAACAACAACAACAAAAAAGGACATACCATTAAAATGGTGAATAATACTGTGTTCAGAGTAATTAAGCAGCACGTTAACATCACCAGGTTACCTGTATCAGCTGTTAAACAACAGAGGCAACAAACAGTGCAGGTTTTCAATCTTTACTTATGTGTTTCAATGTAAAGGTTACCGTATACTATATATTACTTAGGGTGGAGTTGAAAAGAAACATCAAAAGAGGTTAAGAAACTAGCAAGTGGGTCTAGTAGGGATGAGGAGGCATTCTGCTGGATGGCTTTTAAAAATGTTTTCTCCAGAGTCATCTGCCTCATGAACAATAGTTTTTGTCTCAGAAGTCTTTCTTTGATTTTATAAAGTGACATTTCTTGTTCTGTTCTGAATGCATGACATTCCAGTCCTGCAGTAAGTCCATTACACATTTTCACCATGTTGTCTATAGACACTTTTTCTGCAGTGTTAACAATGTCATCTTCATTGTCACTGTTTTCACAGTCACTTTTATTTAAAACCATTTTGTCTATTTAAACATCATTTAATGAATGAACTGGAGTCTCATTATTGATGTTAAGAACTCTTCTAATATCCCTTTCTTCCAGCTTACTGATGGACTCTGAAGGTATATTTTTTGCATATGTAAGGAGGTCAAACATCCTTTTATTTTTCCCATTTGACATATGGAATCCTCCAAAGTCACCGCTTGTTTATCATCACTGAGCATAGCCTCAGACCAGAGGTTGTGCCAGGCATGTGCAACTATGTCTTTAGTAACTGTGTTCCAAGCACTGGCAACAGCATAGATGGCATCCTTCACGCTAAACTCTTTTGAAAACCTTCCATGCCCACATCTCTGTTCCCTGCTGCTAAGATGCCATTCAAGAAAGTATTTTTATATTTACTCTATAAATATTTAACTATGAGTACTCTAGTCACAAGGCTGAACTAATGAAGTCACATTTGGGGAAAGTACATGACAGAAATTATTTTTGATGAGAATTTCCACTAAAGGATGAGCAGAACAGTTGTCAAGGAATAATAAAATCTTGCAGTCATCATCCAGTCCAGCTTTCCTGCAGTAAGCATGAGCCATTGGTACAAAATCTTATGAAACTGATCAGAAAAGATTTCTCTGGTGATCCAAACCTTTTCTTTAGTATAATAATACACTGGTAAGAAATTCACCTCTTGAAAACAGTGAAGAAAGCAAGTTTACACTTATGTGTGCCTGTTGCATTAGCACATTCCAGCACAGTTACTCTGCGCTTGGCAGCCTAATTCCTATAAATGTTGTCTCATCAGCTGTAGTCAGTGGCTTTCTGGGACAATAACAACAAAACAGTGACACATCTTCAGCATTATAGGCTTTAGCTGCAATTCCATCAGCAGTGATCTTAGCAAACTCATCAATGAATTTTTTATTTTTTTATTTTTTATTTTTGCTGCCTTGTGATCAGCAGATGCTTTAACAACACAAAACTTTAAAAATTGAATGTCATGTCTTTTCCTAAATGTCTACAACCAGACTGTGAATATTCACAGTTCTCTTCAATTTTCAGTTTATCTTGATAGATATTTGCTTGTTTCATGGTCAACATACCATTAAGTGGCATGTATTTACTGCTACCCTAATGGATCCACTCTTTCAATATATGATTTAGAACTTTAATTTTAGATTTGTGAAGTGTTTTTATATTTTTCACTAACTTCTATTTATCACTTTCATCATAAAATTCAATAGTTAATCCAAGTGTTACACTTACACTGACGTCCAGTTTCTCCAACAGCTTTACTGCTATAGATAAATATAAATACATCCTCTTTTTCTTGTTACTGTTACCCCCAAGGATATCTGTAGGCCTTTTTGACATCTTCAACAAAACTTTTATACCACAGAGCAAAGAATAAGCTAAAGAACCACAATGAGTAATGCAGATAGGTCTTGGCTCTGTGTGGGTCATTATGGGGAACCTGCCATCGGTGTGCTGGACCTGCACTTGTGGGTTTTATTGTCCTTTGTGGGCATGGTTGCATGGGGGAACCTGGACATGGGTGAAAAAGATATGTTGCAGCTAAAGAGGGCTAAGAACACTGTATTATCTGTGTTTTGCACATCTGCGTTTTGACTGTAATCAATCACAGGAGGTCAGGTGTGGAATTTTTCACTTATGACATCATGTCACCATTCAAAAAGTTTTGGATATTGGAGCATTTCAGATTTTGAATTTTCAGATTAGGGATGCTTAATCTGTATTTCTTTTATTATATTTAGTGCATTATCTGGTGATTCTCTTTCCTCATTTGTAAACAGCCATCTGGGATGGCTTTGGCTGGCTTCAATGGATTCTATGGCAAGGGAAGACAGAGCTTCTTACTGGCTTATATCACTTATGCTCACACCCAGTAAACCAGAATTAAGTCACATGACCCCAACCTAATAACACATACAGGAAAGGCTAAAAATATGTCTCCATGTGTTCCCAGGATGAGAAAACTACGGTGAACATTATCTCTGCAGAACATTATTATTAACATCATCTTTTAAATTATTACTTCTTTCACTGGTATGTAAGTTCCTAAATTATATGTATTCACATTTATGTATCTTTTTTTTAGATCCTTATACAATACCCAGCACATAGCAAGCACTTTGCAAGTGTTTGTTAAGTGACGAAATCACTGACTGAATGAATGAATAACTCATTGACTTACTGAATGAGTGGTTAGCTGTCTAAAGGCAACTGCTAATGGCTAAGACTAGAATCTACTATCACAGCTCCCAAACAAATTATGCTTTGGGAGAGAATTTTCCATGAGTTTCTCATATTTTTATACATCTTGCAAATAAGCCACTGGTTGCCCTTTGTTCTGGACTATTAATTCAAATACGTTCACATAGCAAATAGCCATGGAAGATAGCGATAATGTCTCCCTCCAGGATTGAGAGAGATTTTCTTACAGCTTTGTAAGATAGAAATAAGGCCCTGGGAAGGCATGAATATGCTTCAGTATAATAAAGGTAATGTCAAATAAATTTTTTTAAAAAGAAAAAAGATTTTAAAAATGTACTTTTTCCAAATAGAAATTTCCTTTGACTATAAGATTACAGAAGAGCACATACATAGAGAAAGTATAGTGCAGTGAATGTATAGTATAATGAATGTATTGTGTGGTAAATTAGCAAGCATCATGTGAGGAAGAGCTGTAAGTAACTATGTGGGATCTATCTGCATACTTTGCAAGGCAAACTACATTTGAATGTTTCTGTTATGCACTATGGTGCAGATTTCTGAATTATGAAAGAAATTCAATTGAACCAATACAAATATTTGTTTTTTGAAAAAATAAAGGTAATGTCTCACTTGAGAATATATATATATGTATATATAGAGAGGAGAGTATATATATATATATATATATATATATATATATATATGTATATGTATGTATATTATAGAGGAGGAATTGTGAGCTTTGGGTTCCTGAATACTCTATAAAGGGATATATCTATAATATAACTCTCTGTATGTACAGGTTTTGGCTCTCTTTGCATCTCCCTGTATAATGAGAGGCTCAGGGAATTAGCACAAAGTGTAGAAACTCTGGCTACTGCTATTGCTGTGAGTAAAAAATTGGCCTTCATTTCTGTCCCAAGAGTCACATATCTTCTGCTAGTATTCATGAAACTGTGTGAGGTTAACTTTCTAGTTTGCAAATAGAGTAAAGCCTTAAAGGCTTCACAGTTCTTGATAACTCCTTTCACTCGAAATTTGCATTGTTTATACCATGTTCATTTCACTTTTACCTTGGTTTGCTTTACATGCCCTTTGTACATAAAACTAAAAATTCAGCTCCAAAAAAAATGTTTTGCACATCTCTGCTTATTTTGATCCTTATTTGTCAGATAAATGTAGAAGTTTCCAGTATTTACTTAACAAAAAAAATCCATTTTGTTATTGATATTAAAAATTGTCATAATGATGACAATCATATATTTTTGAGATCTAGTAAAAGCTGTTGATGTCATTACTTGCCTTCACTAAAATTATAAAAGTTCCTGTTCACAAAAGGCATTAGCAGACATTCTGACAGAATGATCTAACATACAAGAGGTTCGGTTAATACATGGCATGTTCTGAGCAGTTTGGAATGTTTCAGAATGTCTTTCCATCTCCCTTTTGTTCCGGTGAACAAAATCTTTGCTAGAGAGCAGGTGTGTTCCTGGGATGGTCATCCTTTAAAAGAACAAGCATTGTGCCAGAAGCCAGCGGAAACAATTTTCCCATCTCCCATAGGAAAAATTTAATGGAATGGTAAAATCGTTTATAAAGCCAAATCAAAGCAATGCATTAATGCATGGATTTCTACCATTCCTTGTCCTCTTAGACACCCACCAGTTTGTTTTTTGCTACAAACTACCCACTGGAGTAGAGGAGTGAAAAGAAAAAAGTACATATTTCTAAAAGGTCAAATGAGTTTTCCATTGGCTGACATTGATGAATTCTCAGTCTCTAAGGAGTTCTTCAACCTCAGTTCTTCAACACTGATTTACTTAGAATCTTGTAGAGGGAAGCCTTTCTCTGTGGTCTTAATAAGGATGGAAAGATTCAAGCTGCTGTCTGAGAGAGTAGCTTGAATGAATGAGGAATGGTGCCGCCTTTTCTATGCCACTGGTAAGCAAGACTAAAGGCACAGTGGTGATTTTTGCTACAGTTGTTTGTAATAGAGAAACAATTTGCCTCCACTTAATGGAAGACTTTTAATGGATTAATCTATCTGTTAATTTCCAGCAATAGCAATGTTGTTTCCTAAAAGAAATAAAAACAAAGCAACCATAAAAGCTTAGTAGTTGGGGTGTTCTAAACAAACTTTTTTCTCTTTTCATTCAAATAAGAATTATACATCTATAATATCCAAAAAGAGGCTAAGAAAGGAATGGCAAATTTAATTTTCAACATATTGGGTTTCTTAGATGGCATTAAAAAAAAACCTCGTCTTTATCAACAATTTTGTTGTTTTAAGACACCATAAAATAAAAAAATACACATAAGCACAATTCTATAGTGCTTTATATCTAAATTTTTTCTTTTAAAACATATGTATATAGATATATATCTTCAACAACTGGAACCCTTCAACTGAAATACTGTCTCTTTTATCTTCTTGCTATAGTTTGGTAGCTTGATCCAGGCTACCAGCAAGCCTGCCTAGTTCCTTACCTAGTCCTAGAAGACAATCATATTTTGAAGTTACTCAAAAATAATACCTATTGAATCTGGCTTTACTAGAATACCTAGTAAAATTGCGTCAAGAGGTCTAAACAAAATCCCTTGTTTCAAATCAAGATGAGAGTACTGAGCTATCTTTTTTCACACTTTCATCTGCACAAACTTGCTCTTTGAAAGCTGACTGGAAACAATGTTTGTTTGTGTATAATTGGTTGGGGAGTGGGCCACCGGACACGGTGAGGAGTGAGAGTTCAGATCTTCAGGCCCCAAAAGTATAGACGGTTGCTTACTGTGCTCACTGGTTGCTTTCTAGGTTTTGTTTTTTGTTTTTTTTTATAACTACAACTCAGTACATTTTAAAGGGGGAGAGTCTTTGTTTATTTATTTACATAACTAATATATATTTTTATTGTTGAGAGACAAGAACATACAGAACAGAAAAATATGCACCTCCAGCCACTCCCCAAATCATTTGATTATCCTGCCACCACAGGTAGCCATTGTTACGTGTTGGCATAATAAGATCACATTTTTAAGTAATTACAGAATACTGCAACTGCATACACTAGAAAATTCCAGACCTTACCTGTAAACACATATCCCTATTGATACATTGCTCTGATTTTTCTTTCCCCCCTCTCTTTCTGCAACTCCCTCAACTCTCTTCTGTTACCTACTGGTGCCAGGAAACCTTTGTCCTTCTGAGTATGTAGAGACAGTCATTCTCTCTATAGCCCCACTGGCTTAAATGTCTGCCCTTTATCATACATCCAGCCTGGAGATGAGAGAACCAGACTCTTTCCATGCGATTAAGTGAATGACATTTTTACAAGTTAAAGATTTCCCTCTGTTCAGAGATTTGGTAGGGTAGAAGCCTACCTTCTATGGATGACTGACATTCAATCATTCACTCTGATGCAATTTCCTTCTTGGTAACCATGGACAGACAGGTACATACTGAATGATAGATCAACCACTGTGTCCCACTGCAACTTTGGCTCAAAGTAGATGGTGGTGACAGACAGGAAAGATGAGTAGTCAAACTAGTCTCCTCTGGTTTTGGAGTTGTATTCAAGTGAAGCATGTCTTCCTATCATAAATTTCTTTCTATACCAGGCATATATACCTGGTTCTGAAATATCTGCTTTGCAAGCCTCATTGTTGCTACCTTTTTACTCACCCTCCTTCACCCCGTCTCCCTTGGAGGATACTTTTTCAGTTTGAATAGCTGAGCCAGGAGTTTCTCTTTAGCACCCAAAGCTAGGAAATCAATTTGGCTCAGGACAAGCTGAACCAGAGTCAGCACCACCCTACACTAATAATTCTATGGCTCTGTATTTTCCATCAAGGCACACAAGACAATGGATTTGCTTGTTAAAAAATAATAATAATAAAGCACTTCCTGGCCTGGCAGCCCAATGTTCAGCAACAACTTTCCTCTGGTAAAGGTGACCTGTCTTAATTTATCCTCACAAATCAGTGTTAGCAAGGGTAATACTGGGCCCTGCACCACTCCACCATAAGCTCTTCCTTGGAGTAGTTCCCATTTTATTGGCAAAGCTACCGTGCCAGGAAAGCAGCAGACAGGAGGAAGCTGGTCAGAACCCTGGACTCTGCCATCTGTCACTTTGGTGCCAGAGTCACTGCACAGGCAGTATGCTGTTCTTTCCTACTAACCTTTGAAAACAAGGTGATTACACCCTATCCTTGAGCATTATTCTACAAAAAATTCCTTTCTACTTCAAATTCTATCTATAGAACATTGTCTTGTCTTCAGAAGATGTGTGATCTGTTTTTGTTCATGTTTCTAACAATGAATGCATCTCCAACACTTCCACGATAGGTCCTAATTAGGCAGTTTTGTCTGTCACCACTCTAAAAACAATAATCAAAATGGGTGGAATATTTAGGAAGTTTATACAGGACTCCAAAGTATCACTGTTGCATTTGAATATTGAGACAGATGTTGAAATGAGCAAGCCCAGATGCAGATATCAGTTTTGCCACCTATTAGATCTTGGACATTGGGCAAGGTTCAGATTCAATTTCCACATCTGTAAAATGAAGATAATAATAATAACCATGAGTAACAAACAATGAATGCTTACTGTGTCCTGAACACTCTACTAAGTGTTTTATACCCACCTTGTCATTCAATCCTCACAGCAAGATCACTAATTAGACACTGTCCTAGTACCTATTTTACAAAGGAAGATCCTGAGGCTCAGAGAGGTGTGTCTTCACAGAATCCATGTAAGGGTTAAATGAGATATGCCACATGAAGTGTCACACTTTACTTGGTAACAGTTATTAGTGCTGCTTGTGGTCATCATTATTGATCACCTTCTAAAAATTAGCCTTTAATACTTTAGTCCAGTTTTATACTTGTGTCTTAAAACCACATTTTTGCTTCTTGTCACATTTTTTCTTTCCTCTCAGCCATCACCTTATAAATTTTCCACTTTTCTTCTTTATGAAACCTTCTTTAACTCACTGAAAGTGAGATGATCAATACCTGTGAAATAGAAAATATAACTCATATGTTTTAGCTTCACATTCTTAAAACAAAAGCACCTTCTCTCTTAATTGAATACAGTAAATAGTTAAATTCTCAAGCTGATATATTTTATGGTTTTGATTTTGTGGACCTCTCAGACAGGTCTTCACTTAGGTAAAGTTGACAGTTTCCTTGAGTTTTAATATTTATTTTTATGATTGCCTAAATTATACAAAATGCAAACATTACAGAAGTTGTTAATTTTGAAAAGGAAAATATTCTACCCAAAAAATTCAACTTCTAGAGATGACTACTGCTAATAGAATGCAACATATTCCTCTACCTTTTTCTATATATACTAACCTGTTATTATTGCTGTCATTTATCTTTATAAAAGTATATAGGTATAAACATACTTCATTCCTTTTCATGACTGTGTAGTTTTCTACTGTGTGAATATACATAATAATATATGTAATTCTTATAATTACCTTTTAAGAAGTCAAGTATCTACACACATACACACAATGCATACACATTCTCACTCATTCACAGATGATATACTCTCATGTGCTTGTTACTACTGCCTGGAAACTCTATCATTATGTCTTCATTATAAAATACCTTATTTGTGGATGTGTTCTGTTCAAATGCAGGTAAATTGAGTCAATAACTCATTAAGTGACTAACACTTAGAGCTTGGTGCCCGGATGAACTGGAGAAAGAAGGAAGAAAAGGACAATAGATGGAACAAAACAGATACTGTTGCCATTATATTTGTTTTCTGAGTGGTTGTTTTAACTAGGATTATCTTACCTTTTTCATGTCATCATCTCTAAAACACTAGGTGGCACTTTCTACAATCATCTTAGCGTGTCACTCAGTGGTTGATGCCCTCTCCCTGGCCCTTACCCCCCACACGTACATGCGGCTTTGAGATTTTTCTTTGGCATCACAGTAAGGTTGGAATCCTGGTGAAAGTGTGCTATTTTTAGAAATAAGAAGGATGCTGCTTGTATAACTATAACACAGCCTGTGTGTCCATAGTTCAGGGAGCAGCTATAAAAGTTCATCAAGGAATAAACCCATTGTCTAGATCTCCAGGGCATTATTCTCCATTATAAAATCACCTAAGAAATAAAAATCATACTTGATGACTAACAGGGTGCCAAAAAAAAAAAAGTATACAAATTTTAAGAGATGTTATCTAATATGTATCACTTTTCAAAGTTGAATTGAATTATGGTAGCAATGTGTAGTATGTCATTTGCTCAAAAGATGATGTTAATCAAATGAATTCCACTGACACCATGAGACAGGCAGGACAAAGAAGATGATGGAAGCACAGTTGTGGCTTGAGATGCGTAAGACCATTTTGAAGTGATATTTGAAATTCAAGAACATTTTGGAAGTACAGTGAAAACGGTGGTGTGAGTATACAACTCCAACACGCCTAAAAATTGCATGCATTCATGATAAGTCTGAGCCACATGGTACCGTGTGTGATATGCACAAGGGAAGATCCAGGAGGCCTTGCACAGCAACAAGTCCTGCTGCTTCTGCTATGGTGTTGGAACAGTTTGCTCGCTTGCCACGGAAGTCTACCAAATAATGTGCACGTGAGATAAGAGTTAGCAGAACAGGCCTACAATGCATTCTTAAAACAGCAAAATGGAGGGTCTTCATCCCAAGATTATTACATGCACTGAATGAAGATGACCTTGATCAAAGGGTGCAGTATTGTGAGTGGTTCCAAAACATGGTACAAGAGGATGAGGAATTTGTGGGGAAAATGGTTTGGTCTGATGAAGCATAGTTTAAATTGAACAGAATAGTGTGGTTGAGTTTCCCCCACATTCTCCTGACTTAACACCCCTTGACTTCCACCTATGGAGGACCTTAAAGGATGTGGTGTACCATCGAAAAACCAGCTACACTGGCTGTACTTCGGGAAGAAATTGAAATAGCATGCACAGTGATGCAAATAGACACTTTGGGCAACATTGCTCAAGCAGTAGTTCACTGTAATCAGAAGCATCTGGACGCGGATGGTAACCACTTTGAGCACCTCGTGTAATTGCAGAAGTCGAATGTAACTTGTCTTCATCTTTTATTATTGGTCAATATATTACATATTACAATTTTGATACAGTATTTTTTCCTTTCTTAAAATGTGTATACATTTTTGGCACCCTCTGTGTATTCTAGTGTGGATTTCATATTTTTAAAGTAAGGTATCTTCTTTCAAGGATAACTACAATAAACATCATGAAAATGATCCCTACTCTCATAATCCTTGAAGAGCAGAAAACGAAATATAAGCCACTATGAACGCTATTAGTTTTGGTGCCAATTTGTAAACACTAAATGGAGTGATATTACTGGCTAACTGCTCATTCAGTATAAGACAGATGGACATTGAGTATGCAGTTTGTGCATTATTCAGATTTTTATCCTCCCTCCCTCTCTACTCTCCTTCCTTCTCTTTTCTCTCTTCACCTTTCTCCCTTCTCCCTTCTCTTTTCCATCTCTCTCCCCCTCTCTCTCCATATCCCCATTTTTATCCCTCCCTCTTATGTGGCTGATAAATAGATCAGAAGATGCAAAATATGTGAAGATAATCCCAGACATCTGTCAACATGCTGATAGTCATGACAAGGAATTACTTGATAGGTAAAGAACCTGAGAAGACCTAAAATGAATTTTTTGTTTGTATATCCATTATTTAAGCTGACTTTTTTTACTTACAAGAATGAATCGCCAAAAGGCAAGAAAAGTACATAGTAGTAGTGTAACCAACCCATTTGGAAAATGTGGTGCCGTTTTGTTTTAAAAAATTAACATTTTAATCTGGAAATTAATGAAGAGGAAAAAATACTGTTAGTGAACAAAGCTAACCCAGGCAACATTCATAATGTAACAAAGACAGAACAGATATGAGTCAAATTAGTTATACTAGTTACTAATGAAGTTTTTTTTATTGCATGAATACAGCCATTTAATTAAGAGCATATAAATATAGTTTATATCATATATATAGATGCTTAATTTACAAAATAATTCTTATACACTTATATAGGACTAGTAATTCTACTCATAGTTATATACCCAAGAAAAATGAAGACTTTACATTCATACAAAAACCTATAATGAATGTTTATAGTAGCTTTATTTATAATAACCAAAAACTAAAAACAACTAAAATGACTATCAGCTAGTGGGTGGATAAACAAAGTTATAGTCACACTATTAAATCCTCCTCAGCAATTAAAATGAACAAATTGCTACTTTACATAACATCATGGAAGAATTGCAAATGCATTATGCTAATAAAGCTATATTTAAAAGGCTATAAATACTACATGACTCCATTTACATGGCAAAAATATATAGACAGAAAGCAGATTAGGGTTGCCCTGGATTAGGAGTTCAGAGAATTTGAATACAAAAAGATAGGAAGGAATTTTTTGGTATAATAATAGAAATGTTGGAGTTATGTGCTCCCCATCCCCTGGCAACATTCATACCTAACTCTCATTTGTGCCCCACGTTTTTAAAATAAAATAATTAAAATAAATAATTAATTGAATGAGAAAAAAATAAATAAAATAAAATAAATGGATTGGATTAAAAATAATAATAATAATAGAAATGTTCTTTATCTAGCGGTGATGATTAAATGACTGTGTGATGTGATTTTGTCAAACTCAGAACTGTAACTAAAAAAAAAAGAGTAAAATTCACTTCTTGTAAATTATATTCAATAAACCTAATAAAAATAAGACCTAGTTTATTTCATATATTGATTATTTATACTTTTGATATTTATGTTTCTATTATAAAGCATAAATATAAAAAAACAAAGGTTTACATTTGTTTAATCTCTGGTTTTGACTAATAAATTATTGGAATTTCTAGACTGTTCTGTAACCAATAACAAATATATTTTCTCTACTAATACTAATTGCCATAAAACTCTGTCATATGGTTTATTTATCTGAATTCTGAGGAATAAAATTAAAAATTACTGTCTATTACAGTAAGTAGCTGTTATTGGTTTAGAGTCTTCAACCAAATATGAATGTTGATTTCTCCTTTTCCCTTTGTTTTTACATAACCCTCAGCTGTATGTCCTCAGCTGTGTGTGAGTTCTACTATTGCTGTGGGTTCACATTCAACTGACAGAAATTCTCCTCTGTAAGAAAAAAATTATTATTATCACAGTCATTTGATATAACCACTTTGATTTACAGTTTGATCATACAATCTCAATTGCTAAAGAAGATGAAAATCATTCAATTTACCTAAATTATGAGATTCTTCTGTTAAATGATAGGGCCCAAGTATAAGACTCACTTAAGACTGATGTGCTAGTTCACACTATGAATGGCTCTGGTGTCAAAACATGACAGAGCCATGATACCTCCATTATTTTTGGAGTCTTTTTATTTTTACTGGATAGTTCTACTTTTGTTGCACTGAGAAAAGATAAAATGCTTTGACATCTTGTGTGGTATGTATTATCTATTTGTTTATTTATTTTTTCTTTATTTCAATAGTTTTGGGGGCACAAATAGTTGTTGTTTGCATGGTTGCATTGTATAGTGGCAAAGAAGTCTGAGTTTTAAGTGTACCCACCACTCAATATGTTTTAATTAGGTACATAGAAATTGTGTTATAAATTTTTTCAAACCACTATGGAAAATAATTTCTGAATAAAATAATATGTGTGTTAACAAAAATGTATAAAGCAGTGATTTTGAAAATGTTTTTAAATCAGTAGATATATTTGTCTTCATTAAACAGATTTAATTTGTGTTATATGATCAAGTATCACTTGTTCTTCTCTAATATATTCATACTAATGAAGGAAGAAGCCCTAAAATCAACAATGCCTTTTATACCTAACACCAAAGTCAACCTCATAAATTAATAAAGCTAAATGGCCCTTAAATATCAAAAAATACTTACAGATTGATGGTCACTTGGCAGCAGGAAAATGTCTCTTGGGTCATAGAAGACACTCAAAGGGTAAATGGTTATTATTAATTGATCAGGCAAGAACTAGGATAATAGCCACTAATATTAATACAGTAGTGGGTATTAATATTAATAGATGTTAATAGCTTAGGCTGAAAATATGCAAAATGCTGCATAACATGAGTACCTAAGTGTATGTCTAAAAATATAAAATATTGACCCTAAAATTATATTTAACAAGAGGCATCATTATAAAGGTTATTTGATATCCGTTTAGCTCTTTTTTGGAGCATAGAATTCATGACTTCATATGTTCATTTGTAGTGGTCCCTGAAAACTGAAGAGTTTTACTATCCTAAACTGCTCTTACACACTGTATGATATTGAAAGAAATTTGCAAAGAAATGCATATGCTTATAACCTTAGTCCTACATTTTCCAAATTTCATACTTTATGAAGTAATGTTACGTTAATTTTTATTCATGGTTTCAATTTACTGAATTATTTATGATGATAATGGAGAAATGAAAACAAATAGAAATCTTTTATATCTTATGGGCATTTCACATACCTCATTTTTTAGTCACTCAATAAAAAAAAATATTGAAGATTCAAGATGCTCATTACAATACCAAAAAGTTAAAATGACAAAAGTTACTACAAATAACCAATAGATTTACTAAAAAGGCAGTCAAGACTTTAAAAACAATAAGTAGCTAGTTTAGTAGTACAGTAGTTAATAAATATCAGTAATTCAGAATATACTGATTGAGCCTCTTTTTTTTTCATTCAGCTACTTTATAAACTTAGCTGATGGTGGTGTATCTTTTGCCAAACAAAAAGAGAGCTAGCAAAGATCATGATTGGTGATCTGTGTCAGAGTTTGCATGGTTTACACTCTGGAAAAATTAAAATGAAATAGTTTTTCCAAACTTTATTTAAGTTCATGTTTTCAGGGTTAGATTTCTATCATATACTAGGACTTCCCAGAAAGGTCTAGCAGCTTATTCAAAACATAACATAGAAGCATGAGAAACAAAACCTATCCACTAGGAAACTACTGGAATAAGAGCCATACGCCCATCTTGGTGAATGAGGCATATTTCTTTATGGTCTTGGAAACCTCCAGTTACAATGCAGGCCAAGAAAAAAAATGCTCCCTTAGGCATTCATTTGGAAGCAACAGTGTTTCCCTCTGGTAGAGGATAGCAAGTGGGGGACCTAAAATGGTGGCCAAAGGAGAAACTTATTCTTGTGAACTTGGCATAGAACAGTACAGCTTAAGTTTTGGATGTAGAAGCACTGAAAATAAAATAGAAATACTGCATAGAGCTGGAAGTGTGGGCAATTGTAAAGGAGACTGTCAGATCCCTGCAAGAGAGAGAATAATAAAGAGTGCCAATAATGAACTCTGGGTCAGTCTAGTTATAGCAGTAACTTACTGGTAAGGTTCCATAGATGTCATTTATTCTAAGTCAAAGCTAATTTGTGATTCTATTTAGTACATAATGAAATACATTATGGTATAATAAAAAGAACATAGACCTTGTAAGCAGAGGACTCAGGTTCAAATTCTGGGTCTTCTTCCTATTAGTTATGGCAAAAACTTCTGGGTATTCACTAAAAACATATGTTCTTTTTTTCCTGGGCACCCAGCTAGGTTTCATTTCCCAGTTTCCCTTACAGTTAGTTATAGCCACATTTGACTGAGTTCCAGCTA
>CAUYQG010110380.1:0-13954 GCA_963574415.1 Tarsius wallacei | reverse complement strand
CTCTTTCTTCTAACACCCTCTAACTCAAAAATGTCACATTCTGTGATCATCAAAACAGAGAGAGAAATACCACTGGGGTCTGAGAGGGAGGGAAGGAGATGGAAGAGGCTGAAGAGGAGGCGGAAATAGATGGCAAGGAAGAGGGAGGCTGCGACACAACTTTCCCCAAAGCAGAATAAAAATCTCTCCTCTCCAAGAATTGAATTCCACCTCTCTTTAGGGAAGATCAAACCCCAAGCAATACAAAAACCGTCCCCACAATGACCTGGTTGACCACAGGTACTACGCACACAGGGTGTTGGAGGAAGTAGAGCTTCTCCTATTTGGCTGTTTGAGAGTGTCTAATGGTGCTTTTTGTCATGATGTACGTGGGCAGGGGGCTGCCCAGTAGTTACTGACGACCTCATCCCAGGAAGACAGTTACTTGTTAATGTCTCCGGTAAGCCCTCAGAGACTCCTACTGTTCATCTCAGGAACTTCATATTTGTGGTCAGGGCAAATTCAACTGCATGCCCAGACACAACCTGGGGACAATCCGTTGTGAAAGTGACGGCAACACTGATACTGGGGATAGGAAACTCAGTGGCATTATCAGAAGAGAGGTAATAATTGCTTCTAACCCGACTCTATCTACACAGCAAAATTCTCACTATCTCCCCAGCCTCTGTGCTGCTAATGCATTTACTGTGAGCACAGAGTAAATGTTTAACCTTGCCTTCTTTGTCCTTTTTAATACCTGTATATATTCTATAATGCCTATCTTGATTTCTGGTTCACTGGTTGCATGAATGTTCCTCCATCTCCCTCCTGGAGGGCTGTACCCCTGAATTGTTTCCTGACAGCTGGAAGCCCTTTATGGCACTTAGTAGCAATTTCATGACTCATATCTTCCCATAACCTTTTTTTCAGCTTAGGTGAATGATTCGATTACCTTTTCTGGCTGGTTTCTCTTCCTGTTTTCATTAAACATACACCCCCCCAACCTCTCCCATTTAAAAGAGCACCCCCAAAACAGGGTGGCCTTCTTACCTACTCAAGTTTTTCTTTTGGCAGGTAGCTAATTAAAATAGTTCAACACATTATTCTGTCTTCCTGTGGCCAGAATTCAGTCAAAAACATGCTGAGTGCAGTGGCTTTTACCTATCATCCTAGTATTTTGGGAGACCAAGGTAGGAAGAATGCTTGAGCCCAGGAGTTTGAGACTAGCTTGGGCAATATAGTGAGGCCTCATCTCTACAAAAAATAAAAAAAATTAGCTGGGCATGGTGGCTCGTGCTTCTAGTCCCAGCTACTCAGGAGGCTGAGGCAGGAGGATCTCCTGAGGTCAGGAGGTTGAGGCTGTGGAGAGCCAGTATCCTGTCACTGCACTCCAGCCGCCTTGGTGACAGAGTAAGACCCCGACTCAAAAAAAATATTATGTACCTTCTATGTGCCACATACTGTTCTGGCCACTAGGGACACAGCAGTGAGCAAGACAGATTATCCCAGCCCTCATGGAGCAAGCTGTGGAGTGGAGGGAGACAGACAATAAGAAAGATAAATAAGGAAAATATTTGGTGATAAGTGCTATGGAGGTAAATAAACCAGGAAAGGGGTAGGGCATGTGGGTATGTGTGGAAGGAGTGATCAGCAAAAGTTTTACTGTGAAGGACTGAGTGAAGGAGTGAGTCATTTAGATAGTTGTGGAAGAGTGTTCGGGTCATGGGAGCACAAGTGTGGGCATAGCCCTGAGGAAGAAGATTTGCCAAGAATAGTCAAGAGACCCATGGCCTAAGCCGATGGGGAGAGATAGAAGAAGCAGTCCAAGAATTGGAGGAGGTGGAAGGCAGACAATGGAGGGCTTTGCTAGGAACTTGGCTTTGGCTGTGCTGGGAGCCATTAGAAGGTTGGGAGCAGAGAAGTGACGTATGTGATCTGACTTCCAGGGATGAGGCCAGAAGCAGGGAGCCCATTAAATGGTGGCATGGCTTTAGGGCGGTGTGGTTGGTTGGTGGTGGTTGGATCTTGAGCATCAAGAGAGAGAACTTTGAACCTTTAATGAGAAAAAAATATACAATTGAGCTCAAGAAAAAATAAAGAGAGGAAAGTTGAACTTTCCTCAATCCAAAGAAGTGAGAAGTCATGGAAGATAAGAGTAGGGTTGGAAATGTATGTAACCAGAAAGCCTGTTCTGTACCATGTGGTAATAGGTGTGTGTGTGTGTGTGTGTGTGTGTGTGTGTGTGTGTGTGTGTGTGTGTATTTGTGAATTTACCTTGAGATAACATTTTAGGATTGAAAGGGTCCACTAAAGCAAGTTGGGCCGGAGCCAGTGCTGGGGCCCTGGGAATAACGCAAGATTGCAACCAAGTAAGAAAGTAGAAAGAAGTAAAGTTTATTATTCACCTTTTACAGATTAGAAAGGGGACCAACACTTGGAGGCAAGTGGGGCTTTGAGGGGTTGCAAAATGGGTATATTTAAGGGCTTTTGGAGAGGAAAGAGTGGTAGGTCTTGGTAAAAGAGGAGAATGACAGAGAGTGAGAGAGAGGCAGATCTCAGTGGGACCTCCAAAAATGTTAAGGTCATCTCACTAGGCCCTCCAAAATATGTTAGGGTCACACTCTCCCAGCAGGACCTCCAGAATGTTAGGTCTAGCCCGCTGTGGGTATGGGTGTCTGGGGTGCAATCCGATGCTGCATAGAAAGATGCAAAGAATTACATAGAAATTAGATTAGATAATATAGTTTATTTAAAAGTAAATTAGAGAGAGGAAGGGAACATTCACCTCCCCCAGGTGGGGGAGGGGGTCAAAGCCAGGAAGCATGGTGAGAGTCATAGCTCAAAGAGCACATGGCCACACCAGAGTCTAGCAAGGCAATAGCAAGTGGCTGCTTGTGGCTGAGTTCTTTCAACCATTCCCTTTGATGGGGGTAGGTCATTAAGATGATTGGGTGGTGGTCTGCCTAACATCATCACAAAGGGGCAGGTAAGCCCAGGTACTGGTGTCAGGTGATGGACAGCAGGCAGATGGGTAGTCACATAATTGCTGCCATAGTGGGGTCTGTCTGTGTCACATAGTTCAAAAAGGGCTGATTAGGTTAACTTGGGGATTTGGGCCCGGAGAGGTTTTTCCTGCAAGGGACTTTTTAGACATTTGGAATCTGCAAACTCCTTGACCAAAGGTGGTCTTGTTATCATCTCTATGGCTTTGACCTTTCGCCTTGACAAGGAATCTGAAAGTTTACTATAGATTATTATGCTAAATCATGAATTGAAAAGTTGGGCTGTCCTGGTCTTGCATCTGGTGATTTGCTGAAGGGGTAGGATAGTCTACTGCTTGGCCTGCAGCAGAATGTCTAAATTGTTTCTAATGGTTATGCGGAGGCAAAAAGACTAAACTAAGAATAAGCTAAATTTCTTCTAGGTTTCTATAGATACTTCCTTTCAAGGACATAATTGCCCGAAAGGCACTTAGAGCCATCTAGCCCAACCCTTTCAGTTTGATAAGGAAACCAGAGCCCATGTTACATCATCACTAGCACACGCAGTCATGAACTGGACTGCAGGTCTGAGCCCATCTTGGCCCAGGCCATGCTGTACCAATTGTTAGCCATGCTGTTGGAAGCAACTGTCTGAGCAATGGTCTCAACTCATTGTCAACTTGCTGATGGCCTATAACATGGCAGTTTGTAAAAAAAAACACTGAGTTTAGCATCAGGTTAGAGTTCTAATCCCAATTCTACTCCAGGCTGAGGCTCCCAGACCCTCTGAGACTAGCAGTTTCCATGTAGTAAAATGAAGACATTGGATCCGAGCCCATCTTGACCATCTCAATTATATTTTTATATATTTTTGAAAAGCCCTTTTGTACTTATTAACTCTTTTAATCTTTAACCCAACTGCGAGTGCTGCTGAAAGAGATGTTATTTGATGTTATGAATGAGGAAATTAAGGTTTGAAGAAGGATTACATGACTTGTCCAGGGTTATTCAATAGTTAAAAGCAGAGTTGTTTTTTTTTTTAAATAAACAGTCAGTTTTTAAAAATTATTATTATTTATTATTATTATTATTTGTAGAGACAGGGTCTCACTATGTTGCCTAGGCTGATTTCAAACTCCTTGCCTCAAGTGATCTTCTTGTTTCAGCTTCCAAGAGTGTTGGGATTTTAGGCAGGAGCCACCAGTCTTGACTGGAACCCAAGTTTTTGAGTACCTCTTCCAGTGCCTTTCCACTATACCATGCTACTGAAAGAAAATACTTTCCCTTAGTTTTCTGTTTATTAATTCAGATTTCCTCCTGTGAGAAATGAACTCACCTGTCCAAAATCAAAGGATGGACACGGAGACGTGGAGTGCAGCAGAAGCAAGACTTTAATGGCAGTCTTGCAAGATAGGGTGTCTGGTGGGCAGGCACACCAGGACTGTTACAGTTAGTATATTTGTAGCTTAGAATGCTAGTTCCTCCCCTGGTCTCTTATAGGCTGGGCTCCACAGGGGTCGCAACCCTTTCCCAGACTTTGCCTACATGGCACACATCAATTGGGTTACATAATTAGTTCAATTGCATGTCCTATTTCCTGATTGGTTTAGAGCGGCTAGAAAATCTCTTCATTTACATGTCCTGTTTGCTGACTGGTTTACAGGATTTCATTTTGATTGGTTCCCTCCAAAATTTGAACATAAAAACCTGCCAAAGTGAAAGCCTGTGAAAAAAAGAACAAAGAAGCAGGAAGTGAGGCATTTAAACATGGCTTAAGGTTTATTTTGAAAATAAATCATTCTATTTCTTACATTCCTCCCCCTCTTTTTCTTTAAGTATTTTTTATTTTATTTTCATTTTACTTAGATTCAGATCTAATCATGAGATCTGTTTCAAATTTATCAAGTAATTTTTGACTCTCCTCTTCAAAATTCAATTCAGTTTTTATAACATAAGTGTAATTCATGGGCATTTTCTTTGTTATGACCATCTCTAAGCTTTTGAACCAGACCTCTGACACAGGGAATTATACAGCAACCCAAGGCAATTAATATCCTTATTACTGTTATAAGGGAAGCTAATATAGATATTATTGTTCCTTTCCATTTTCCAAACCAATTATCTAAAATCTGTGAAAAGATTGCCAAAACTGGGAGTTTTCAGCTAGTTCATTGGCTAGAGTACTAAGTCCTTGTAATGCTTTAGTGATGGTTCCATCAAGAGCTGTATTGTTTGGGATAAAAATACAGCATTGTTCCCCTAACATGACACACACTCCCCCTTTTTCAGCTAACATTATGTCTAGTGACATATGATTTTCCCATGTCATTCTACTTGTAGCATCTAATTGCTCAGCTACTCCTTTAATTGCATCCCTGGTATGGTATATTATTGTACTGGGGTCTCATATACATGAGTTTTACCGAACTGATCCTTTGTTTGATGAAATTAATAAACCAATTTATTATGCATGGCCCTATGAGCAAACTGAGGAGAAGTACAAGGGGTCAACTAGACCAGTAACAAGAGTTGTTAACCATGGGTTCCAACTGAATAAGATTGGAACCAGGATTTATTATTTTCCTTTTGTTTTTGTCATTTGTTCAAATTTTCTCAGACTCTCTGGAGGGTGTCTTTAATAACCCTTGATTTGTTGGCATAGAAGCAACAAACTTCTCTGAGAGCTACACAGAGTCCCCCTTGGGAGAGAAAAAGTAAATCTAGGTCTCTACAATTTTGAAGGACAACTTCAACCAGGGATTCTACCTAGTCATGGAGTTGGTCCATGGCAAATTGTAGGTTTCGTAGGTTGGCATCAATTTCTTGTGCAAGATTAGATAGACCTAGTTCACCATGGACCAGAGTGGGGGTGCTAATTGCAGCTGTTCACGCTATACTTAGCCTGACTAAGGCAGGCATTAGCAAGGGAGCAGCGCATTTTGAACGAGCAATTGGAAGACCGGGGGATTGAGTAGGAGGGCTCCTTTGGAACCGCTATAAGCATAAATCTGAGGTAACACATGAACAGTTATATATAAAGTAGGCTGATGGATTAACCTTTTAGTAGTAGCCACACTTTGTAAGACCTGTAGAACCAGCTAACCAGGTGTTGGCAGGGGTCAAATAGGCCATGAATTCGTCCATGGTTTCAGTGACAGATAAGTTACAAATATCAGAAAACGGAGAAGCTGTTGGATTGAAACCTGGAGTTATAAGGCAGGAGCCTTTACAAGTTACATCACTTAGAGTAATGTGAACAATTTCCGGAGAGCAGTTAGTTCTCCAGATGATAGGAGTTTCAACTCCTAGGCCTATATAGTAAGGGGGTTTTGGCTTTAAGCAAAGCCAGCAATCTGAGGCCAACTGGGGCATAGTGGCATTAAGTAGATGGTGCATATTATTTAACAGAGGAAACAGACTAGGGGGTTGGCGGGCCAGGTTTGGAAGCGGCTGAGGTGAACTTGGGAGCTGTTGAGGTGAACCAGGGATAGTGACTTTTTTGGCAGAAGACAGAGGCTGAGGCGGAGGCTGGTGGTAACAGAACAAGGGATCCTTCAACTCTGTCAATGGCCCTATTGGTTTGGACACTGTTTTGTAGGCAAGTGTATGCCGTTGGATAGTGAGTAGAGCGCTGTGGTCATAGCCATTTATATAAGGCCGTATTTCCCACGTGTTGCTGGTAGTCCAGGAGTAGTGAAGGGGATGGTTAACTTTTATGTATACTGGCACCTGAGAAGGGTCTGTCTAGATGTGTCATTAGGCCCCCCACTGTAAGTAGCAATGGTGACGCATTTCCAATATGGGCAAAAGAAATGGTCAGCCTGATAACATTGTTGGTCT
This sequence comes from Tarsius wallacei, assembly GCA_963574415.1. NCBI lineage: Eukaryota > Metazoa > Chordata > Mammalia > Primates > Tarsiidae > Tarsius > Tarsius wallacei. Next base: position 7,154 of record CAUYQG010110380.1, on the reverse strand, counting down.
GTAGGACTGTCAGAGCAAAGATAAAAGTTTACATTTTGTAAGAGGTAATAGGAGAGTCCTTCAATTTCACCATTAATAGTCTGAGGAATGAGTAAATCTGTTGTATTGGTTAGGTCTGCAAGATCCACCTTGAATTGGACCAAGTCAGTGGGGCTGGTCCAATTTTGGATACCTAATAGTTGGCCTTATGTAAAAGAGGTTGTGGAAGACAAGTACAGGGAGTGTCTGAAGGATTCTCCAGTCAGAATAAAACAAGTTAAATATATTGTAATATGCATGAGAGAGAGAAAATGTGGCAAAAAGTCTCTGTCAATATTATCTTTTCTGTGGGGGCTACAGAGATCAGGCCTATGTCTCAAGCTAAAACAAGTGGGAAGAATAAGGCAAGAGTTAAGGGATGATAACAATGCATTTAGGAAACTATATTAACTAGTTAAACAGTCCACCCCAGGCAGTTGGAATCTCACGTTTTAGCTGTGCATTGACTGGCCAGCCCGTGGTGCGATTGGAGCAGGATGGCGAGCTCAGAGGGTGATTTTAAGAGGGTTTTCAGGGTCCTTTTCTGCAGTCCCACGGTCTGAGCAGGTTAAGGCAATGTTTTCTTGACTCGTGAGTGATGAATTCAGGCTGGTATTCCATCAACCTTGAGTGCCGTTGGGGTGATGAGGATCACAATGTAGGGTCCCTTCCAGGCAGAGGTCAGTCCTTCTTTCTGGAACTTTTTGACGTAGACTAGGTCTCCAGGTTGGAAAGGGTGGCAAGACATGGAGGAGGGAGTCGGTAAGATGGCATGGATGTTGGAGTGGACGGTAGCCTGGACCTGTTGGAGAGACTGGAGATACTTTAACAGAGACCAATTAGTAATTTCTTCGAGAATGGGATCTTGCAACCAGGGCAACAGAGGAGGGGGTCTTCCAAACATGATTTCATATGGAGTAAACCCAGTCTTACAGGGAGTGCATCGGGCCTGGAGAGGGGCCAGAGGCAAAAGGCTTACCCATTTCTCACCGGTTTCTATTATTAATTTGGTTAAAGTAGATTTTAAAGTCTGGTTCATGCGTTCTACCTGTCCAGAGCTTTGTGGTCAGTAAGTACAATGTAATTTCCAGGTAATGTTTAGTGCTTTACTAACCAGTTGAACTGTGGACGAGGTAAAGGTAGGACCGTTATCAGAGCCAATGGAGAGAGGGAGCCCAAACATAGGAATAATTTCATTTAATAGAAACTTGGTAACTGTGAAAGAAGTTTCATTTCTTGTGGCAAAAGCTTCTACCCATTCAGAAAAAGTATCTACAAATACTAACAGATAGGTATACCCTGCATGAGGGGTTTTTACCTCAGTAAAGTCTATCTCCCATTTTTCTCCAGGACTTAATCCTCAGGCCTTGATACCACCTGATGGCCTTGGGCCTTGTTTTGCATTGACTTGGGCATAAGCAGGGCACATTTTGGCTGCCGTGGCAGCTAGGCTTTTTAAGTCATTGATATGGTAATAATGATTTAATAACTCAGTCATTTTAGTACCTCCCAAGTGGGTGATGGAATGTAGCTGTTTTACCAAGGTGTGCCAGAGGGCTGCAGGCAAAACAATTTTAGTCTTTAACCCACCGTCCTGTAGGTTGTTTGTGAGCCCCTGCCAGGTCTGCTTGTTTTTCTTCTTCCTGGGTGTAGGTAGGCTGTTTTGGGAGAGAAGAAACTGGAAAAGTTTTAGTTGGCAGGATAGTTAAGAGGTTCAACTGGAAGCTCTGCTGCTTCACAAGCCACCTCGTCTGCCAGGCAGTTTCCGGTTGCTTCTGGAGTGTCCGATTTTTGGTGTCCCCTGCAATGAATGATAGCTACCCCTTTGGGAAGCCATATAACCTCTAGAAGGGCTAAAAATTTCTTCTTTGTTCTTTATAGTCTTACCCGCCATGGTAAGAAGTTCTTGTTCCTTGTAGATCATGGCATGAACAGGGAGAGTAGCAAAAGCATACCTGATGTCAGTATAAATGTTAACCTGTTTCCTGTTCCCCACCTCAGGGCCTGAGTTAAAGCAATTAACTCAGCCTTTTGAACTGATGTACCATTGGGCAAAGACTGTGACCAGATTATGTCATGAGCTGTAGTTACTGCTGCACCAGCCTTTTGAACTCACTCCCCCTATTATCAGACTGCTTAAGGGAGTGTCCCAAAGTTCGGGGCGGCTGGCCTGAGAGATGTCTAATACATCTTCACAGTTATGAACTGTCATCTCTGGATTATAATCAGACAGCAGAGTGGACAGATTGAGTCACTGAGTAGGAGGGAAAGTTAGTCTAGGCTGGTCGAGTAGGAGGCTTTGATACTGGGTGATACGTGCATTTGACATCCAGTGGCAAGAGGCTCCCCAGAACAGAGTTTCAACAGCATGGAACAGTTAAAGCCAGGTTTTGGTCAAAGGTTAATTTATCTGCTTCCTTAACTAGTATGGCTCTAAGACAATAGGGCCAGTCAGAGGCCACTGGGTCCAGTCTTTTTGACAAGTAAGCCACCGGTTGCCTCCAGGGTCCTAAGATCTGAGTGAGAACCCCTTTTATAATTCCCCGCTGTTCATGATTGAACAGGTGAAAAGGCTTGGTAATATCTGGGAGGGCTAGAGCTGGGTCTTGGGTAAAAGCCATCTTTAACTGCTGGAACACTTGTTCCTCAGTAGCAGTCCATTCCAGGGGCTGGTACCCTGCAGTGGCAGTGGATATAGGCTTGGCAATTTCAGCAAATCCTGAGATCCATAGCCAGCAATACCCTGCTGCCTCCAGGAATTCCCATACCTGTTTTTTTGAGGTTGGTGAGGGTATTCGGAGGATGGCCTCCTTCCAGACTGAGGTTAGGGCTCATTTACCCTTTTTAAATGGGTATCCCAGGTAGGAGACTTTGGTTGAGCAGAGTTGTGCCTTTTTAGCTGAGACACGGTAGCCCAAGTCTTGAAGGAGCTGTAATGGAGCCTTAGTACCTTTTAAATAGGTGTCCAAGTCTGTAGCCATGAGCAAGACATCATCTATATACTGGAGCAAAGTATATTCAAGGTGTAAGGCACAGAACCCTGACAAATCCTGTTGTAAAGTTTCCCCAAAAAGCACTGGGAAGTTCTTGAACCCCTGTGGCAGTTGGGTCTAGGTTAACTGACTGGTCCTGAGTCAGGATCTGTCCATTCAAAGGCAAAGATGGGTTGACTGACAGGGGACAGAGGAATAGAAAAGAAGACATCTTTTAAATCCAGCACAGTGTATACCTGATGTTGAGGAGGAAGCAGGTTGAGCAATGTTTACAGGTTGGGAACAGTAGGATGGATTGTTTCAACCCATTTATTGACCTCTCGTAAGTCCTGAACAGACATTCCCAGCTTTTTAACTGGTAAGAACGAAGTGTTTCAAGTAGATTGACAAGGTGTTAGAATGTTAGCTGCTAAAAGTTTTTGAATATGAGGAGCAATTCCCTTCCAGGCCTGTGAACTCATGGGATATTGATGAACACGAACAGGAGTGGCCAACAGACTCACTATGACTGGAGGGTGATGTTTCGCCAGTGCTGGTGGGTTGGTCTCCTCCCAGACTGAAGGAAATTCTTGCCTTAACTGTGGAAATAAACTTGATGAGACATTCTCAGTGGGAGACTTAGAAGAAGTTAACAAATATTCTTCAGGCAATGGAACAGTTAATAGCATTTGATAGGCAGTGTCAGTAGGAATATACATTTTAGTTTCATCTGGTGACAACACAATAGTTGCTCTTAGTTTCTGGAGCTAATCTTGGCCCATGAGAGGGTATGGGCAGTCAGGGGCTATCAGAAACGAATGGGTGACCTGTTTTTGACCTAAATAAACTGTCTGGTTGGAGGTGAACATGCAGTTTGTTATTGCACCTGTTGCCCCTTGAACAGAAATTTGCTTTTTGGACATAGGTCCCAATGGTGACTTTAGGACCAACAGTTCTGCCCCAGTATCCACTAGAAGTTGGATAGGGTGGCCCCTGATAGTGGTGGTTACCATGGGCTCTTGGGAGCCTAAGGATAAAGAGCCCTGGCCTCTTCAGTCCGAGTCATTTTCAGTTTCACCAGTAGAGGGCAGGACCAGAACTGACTTGGGATCCTCCATCTTTGGACGGCAAGAGCAATCTTTGACTCAATGTCCCAGTTACTTACAATAGGCACATTGATTCTTAGCTAGCTGGATGCATCCAGTTTCCTTTTGTCCCTTTTTAGTTCCTTCCTTTGTTTTACATGCTGGCTTTGAGCCAGGGTGGGAGGCCTAAATGGCAGCAATAAATATTTTTGTTTGCTGTTTTGCTGCTCTATCTGCTCTTTGGACTTTCTGCTTTTGTTTATCAGCATCCCGCTTATTAAAAACCATTTGGGCTACTTCGAGTAGCTGAGAAATGTTCATTCCTGCAAAACCCTCAAGTTTCTGTAACTTTTCCAGATGTCAGGAGCCATCTGAGCTATAAAAGCCAAATTGATAGCCTGAGCATTCTTGGGTGCAGAGAGGTCAAACGGGGTGTAGGTACTGAACGTCTCTTGAAGACATTCAAGAAATGCCCCTGGTGACTCCTCAGGACCCTGAATGATCTCAGTAGTTTTAGAAAGATTAATAGGTTTTTGGGCTGTTCCTTCAAACCAGCTAACAGAGTCTGGTGATAAGTCTAAGGCTTTGGTCCCTGCTGAAGTGTTAGGTTCCCAATCTGGACGGGAGGAGGGGAAAACCTCATTCAGCATTTCTTGATTTTCTTCCTCTGTACCAGTTGAAGTCAGACCAGATTTATTGACCTCATCCCTGATACATTCCTGCTCCTCAGAGGTAAAAAGGGTCAGGAGGAATTACTGGCAATCATCCCAGGTGGGGCAGTGGGTTCGCATGGTTGACTCCATTAAGGAGGTCAAAGCTTGCAGTTTATCTGAGAATTGTGGATTTTGGTGTTTCCAGTTGTATAAATCAGAGGTGGAAAAAGGAGTATAAACTAAGAAAGTCCGCTCGGTTCAATCTGACAGGACTTCCCAAAGGGGAAAAAGCGGGGAAGGATTGGTCTGGGATTGAAGATGGGTGACCAAAGGTAGAGAGGGAAAAGAGAAAGTGGAAGTGACAGTGGGTGAAGAAGCCTGAGGATTATATGGCAGTGGGTTATGAGTGGGGGCAAGCAGCCCCTCAAGGAGATCCCCTGTTGATGGAGACAAAACAGGATATAGACCAGTGGAGGTAGGAGTTGGGGAGAGTAGAAGATGAGGGATACAGGCCAGTGGCTTAGAAACAAGGACATGACTGGGGGTTTCAAGGGAACATGCCTTCAACCATGGGGATGGATTTTAGACCAAGCTTAACCAGTGGTTGATATAAGGAAACTGGTTGGGGTGACCAGGAGTCCCTGTAATGACCTTCCAAACAGGCTTAGTGATATGACCATCCAGAGACCCTGTGGAGGGCCATCCAACATTAAGCGAAGGCCAGTGGACTTCACGGAGGATTCAAAGTCTGCCTTTTGAGAGATGAACACTGTAATCCTCTGCAAACCCAACAGAGAATTTCCTCATAATGTAGTCCAAGGGACTATAGGATTTAGAAGACTTAGAAGCCCTCTGTCCCATATTGTCAAAACCAGTAAATCACAGGAGGCACCTGATGAGGATCAGACCTCCAACCACAAAGATATAAGTGAGGACCAGAAGAAGTTTCTGACCTGATGCCCAGTCTGAAGGTGTAACAGAAGCAAGCCCTGTAGCAAAGAGCACAGCGAGAATGCAAAGGAAGGAGAGGGGCCAAGGATGACAGGGATATAGAAATACCATAGGCAATCAGAAGTCAAAGCGGGTACCCAAACAGAAACCAGGTACTAACCTGAGACACTGTTCTACCAACATCTTGGGTCAATGAACAGAGTCTAAGGAGTGACCTCGTCAGGCTCCATCCTCCTCAACAGCATTGTGGCCACATGCAGAAAAAACAGATTAAATAGATTCTTACCACCTGGGAGAATGCAGACAGACTCAGGAATTTTTTAGGCAAGAGGAAATCAGTGGTCATTCCTTCTCCCTCTGAGCCAGATGAGAGGTTATGGGGCCCTGGAATGACTCAGGGGGTGCCTCCCCTGTAACTTCTCTCCTGAGCCGGGGAGAGCTGGAGCAAGGCCACCTCCTGAGGTTGGTGATATCTCGCTGGGGCCACCAAATATTATAGCTGGATTGTGAGAAAGGAGATGCCAACACGCAGAGAGTCAGATTTTGAGTCTTTTAATAGCTGGTGGTCTAGAGTGGCTAGTGCCAGAAAGATCTCTCAACCCCAAACAAGACAAGCAAGTGGGTTTATAAAGGCAAAAACTATATAAACTGTAAAGTTTGATTTACACTTTCTTGGCAGAATATTTGGTTGTGAAAAGGTACAGATAGCAATGGATTTTGCAACTAGGGAGTTTCCAAGCACGGAGGGGAACAAGAATATGGGTGTGTGGTATAATTACGGGAAGGTTACATAAGGGGGTTATTTCTGGGTAAAGATGGAAGATCTGTTACCAAATGGAGTTACTTATGTCGAGCAAACTACTACAGGCCATTATAGGTTTTGCAAATAGATATTTCATGAGGGGTTGACCGTCTTGTGATTTGGATCTTATCTTTCAGTCTCTTGTTAAGTCCCTCTTCAGGAACTGTCCATACTTCAAATTGTGTAGTACAGAGAACATTATACCAAGAAGAGCAAGGATGCCTAGCCTTTTATTTATTTATTTATTTTTATTTTTTTTATATTCAATTTTTTTTATTGTGATATTGTGGAGTACAGTTAAGGGTTAGGTACACAAATATGTCTTGTTCAAGCACCCTTGTTGATAAGAAGTGTCTCCCCATCTCCAGACAGGTATTTACTACCATTAATCCCTTCCCCTATCCCTCCTCCCATCCATAGGTTCCCACCACTGTCAGTCATTTTCTTGTGGTAATACGTTGGATGACCAAGGTCTACTATATGAGTGAGAACATGTGATACTCAGTTTTTTGTTTCTGTGACAGGTCACTCAGTATTATAGACTCTAGTTCCATCCAGGTTGGATGCCTAGTCTTTATGTTGGTACAAGACTCCATGTTGGAATCTGAACATGGTAATATTACTTGGGGGCAGAGATATTTGTCCATCTCAGAAAGCTTTCTTTGATCATAAA
>CAUYQG010110372.1:0-15604 GCA_963574415.1 Tarsius wallacei | reverse complement strand
CTGACCACATGCAGAAGATTGAAACAGGACCCCTGCCTATCACCATACACAAAAATCAATTCTAAATATATTAAAGGCCTAGACATAAAACCTCAAACTAAAAGAATCTTAGAAAATGAAGAAGACATTCTTATGGAAATCAGAGTAGGCAATCAATTCTTGATTAAAATCCCAGATGTACAAGTTGTTAAGAGATAAGATACACAGGTGGGATCTCATTAAGCTGAAAAACTTCCTCAATGGAAAAGAAAACCATCAGGAAAGTGGGGAGACAGCTCACTGAATGAGGTTTTACATTTAAGTCTTTGATCCATTTTGAGTAGATTTTTGTGTATGATGGTAGATAGGGGTCCTGTTTTATGGAAAAAAATATTTGCCACCTGTGTATCTGACAAAAGCACAACATCCAGGACCTACAAGGAACTCAAATGTGCCAAAAGGGAAAAAAAAACAAACAGCCCCATTAAAAAATAGACAAAAGGCAGAATAGACACGTCTCAAAAGAAGACACATGAGCAGTCAACAGACACATGAAAAAATGCTCAGCCTCACTAATCGTCAGAGAAATGCAAATCAAAACCACATTGAGATACTACCTAACTCCAGGAAGAATGGCCATCATTAATAAAACAAAAATCAACAGATGCTGGTGAGGATGCAGAGAAAAGGGAACAATTCTACACTGTTGGTGGGAATGCAAACTACTTAAAACTCTAGGGAAGACGGTGTAGTGATTCCTAAAAGAACCAGAAATTGACCTTCCATAGGATCCACCAATCCTTCTTCTAGGAATATACATAGACAACCTTAAATCACTCTACAAAAAAGATGCCTGCACATGCATGCTTATTGCAGCACTATTTACAATAGCAAAAACTTGGAACCAACTGTGCTGCCCATCGAAACTGGAGTGAATAAAAAAATGTACATATACATAATGGAATATTATGCAGTCATAAAGAAGAATAAAATTATGAACTTCGTAGCAACTTGGGTGGATTGAGAGTCTATAATACACAGTGGTCTATCACAGAAACAAAAAACTGAGTACCACATGTTCTCACTCATAAGTGGACCCTGAACATGAATCATAATACTATAAAAAAGAGTTTGGCAGTAGCAGGACAGTGCCAGGGGAAGAGGGAGGCTCATAACATCAGTAAGGGTACCTGATGTCAAACCAGGCAAAGAGGGGACCAAAGGGAGGCCCAAATTTACCTGTACAATGACCCTTTGTATACCTAATCCTGAATTGTACCCCACATCTTTAAAATAAAAAGATTTTCTTAAAGAAAAATTACTATGAGCTTTGGAATTCTAAATATAATTGTGGCAGTCATGATTGTTCAATGACTTCCTGACATTAATTTGTGAAGCCTACCCAATATGAATTTGTGAAATTGTAATGACAATAAATAATTCCTATCTCAAAATAAGAGGAAATGTAGATGTCAATTCTAGCTTTACCCAAAATTAAATGTTCTTTTTTTTTTTGAGTTGGAGTCTCACTCTGTCACCCAGGCTGGAGTGCAGTTCCACACTCATGGCCACCCCAGCATTGACCTGCTGAGCTCTGGTGATCAGTCTGCCTCAGCCTTCCAAGTAGCTGGAACTACAGGTGCGTGCTACCACATCTGGCTAATTTTTAAAAAAAATTTATTGTAGAGACAAGGTCTCGCCAAGTTGCCCATACTGGTCTCGAATCCACAGGCTCAGGCAATCCACTTGCTTCAGACTCTCAAAGTGCTGGGATTACAGACTGAGACACTGAACCCAGCCAACTAAATGTTTTTTTATGGTTAATTATCTATCATGTTTTGATTTCTTTTGAAAATCAGTGGGCAAGATTAGAAATGTTTGAAGGTCCCTTTCAGAAATTATACTTGTGTGTCACATCCTGCATGACAGAGTTTTATGAGGGTAAGCAAGGTCTGAGAGAACGTGTCTGTGATGCAGAAAGTTGAGAGATAAGATTTAAAAACAGAGAATGACAGGAAGATGCTACCAGTCCCCTTCTGGGAAACTAAATGTGAACATTTGGGTAGGCTTCACATTTCTGATTATGGGTAGAATTCAGAGTTCTGGATATAATATATTTTTATTTTGTTAAAATTAAGATTGTATTGAGTATAGCAACATTGGTCTCTTGAAAGTGTTGAGGTGTAGTAGAAGCCTATAGGCAGCATGCTGAGCAAAAACACTTAATTCTAAAAGAATAGACATTTCTAAAAAAAACAGGCATGCATCACTAGTCTCCTGGTTGCTGCCGGTGCAGGGTAAATATTCAGGCGGACACAGTCTTTTGTCAATAGAAAAGAAAACAGAGTCAGAGCAATGTGTAGAAAAACATTACTAACAACTTATACTGTGAAGTCTAACTCTAACTTATCTTCTCCATCGCCTATTTTGATCCTCCTAGATAAAAGACATTTCTCTTTCCCCTTTGTAATGTGTGGTCTCTAACCTTATCTGGACCCACCATTTCACACCATCCTTCTTATTTCCTCTATTCAGTTATCTTTCCAAATCTCTAACATATCTATTTTCAATGTTCCTTCTCTTCAATTTCCCAACTCCATTACACCATTGAGGACATTGGAGATACAATCTCAGAAATAAGTTGAGATGGGAGAAGAAAAGAGAGACTGAGACAACAGAATAATATATAGCAGATTGACCCATGGAGGGGGGAGGCAAAGAGATGATAACTAGTATGGGGTAAGAAAGTAAATGTTGTTTTTATAAAGTGAGCTGATAAATTAGTTTAAATGAACCAGCAGAGAAAGAAAGAGGTAACTATAGGAGAGGGAATATAACTCCAAAAGAATAAATTTCAGATGTCTATGGGATTTGAAGCACTGGTTAAGAATTGACCTTATATAGCAACAATGAATACTAGCTCTTTAATAGTCAGAAAGAAAAATATAACAAAATGGCATAAATGCAAATAGGTTTATATATCACTTTGGGTAAAACATTGAGCAATATCCTGGCTGATGACTTTCACCTTTCTCTGTAACATATTAAGTAACCTCATTTACAGCAATTTTGTTTTTTAGTATGGTAGTGGACATATAGAAAGGTGTTAGAGATTCCAGTAAAGAGGCTTAAATTAATTTATTATGAAGAATAAAATAAATAGCTGGCTAAAGACATATTAGTGGAATTTTAGAGCTGTGTTCATGACCCAACTGAATACAGTTGAACTACTGTAGTACATGGTGTCACTCATCTGTTCAGATGTGTGAATTCAGCAGTAGCATCACCTACTTCAACATTGTGTTTTAAAGAGGTGATGTTCTTCAATGAACGTGTGAAATATTGTAGCACAGTAATTCATGTTATTTTTTTAAAAAATACATTTTCAATTATGGGCAGGAATTCTAAGCTTGTAGAAAGCAGGAGGTAATTGTGGATAATAAAAAAGATCAGTCACTTTGCTAAAGATTTTCGTAAGGTTGATGGCAGACTTGGTGAGAATCAAATTTCATTTAAACTGAAAACATAAACATTTGTTTTCATGAAGCAGGAAGTTTGATTTCAGAACTGGGAACTTCTTATTAATGACAAAGAATGCATAACTTTGAGAGTCAGAGACTAAAGGCAGAGAGAAGATCTTATATAAGATTAAAAGGATATGAAACTGAGAGTTTAACAGGTCAGTTAGGTTACAACTGGGACATTTAGGTCACCCAGGATGGTGGCAAGAGTGAGGTGGCAAGACAGTGAGTAACATGCCAGAGACTTCCTGACTGAGGCTCCTGTCCACAAGATTGATGAATAATGACCTTGAATAGCTGAATGAATAAGCTTCAAAGGAGTATCAGGTATTTATACAATACAACTGATTATCTGGTAAACCAGAGATGATGTTAGGGTTGGAGCAAAAAGAGTACTGCTATTATAAGACCGAACAACATGGTTGTGAAAGATTTGTTAAGAAAAAAATAGAAATGGACAAAAGAGATGATTGAACATTCTTCCAGTGATGTGTTGGACATTGCCTAGAAGTACCTGATACTACAGGTATGTCCTTTTTAGACTGTTGACTAGGATGATGTATAACTCTATAGGAGTAAGTTAGCTTTTAAACAAATAGAAAACATTTTGTTCAGGACAGGTACAAATTATTTATGTTACAAAATAAATGCAATTTTACAGGCTGTGATGACCATTAGTCAATATTGTATTTAATATTCAAGCAATATTTAATTTTAAAAATGCCTCTTTCACCAAGTCTCTTTGAACTAGACTTACTATCTTATAATGAATTAAATAAATGTTGACATATGTGCACTTTAAACTTGTTTAAAAGCATAAAGATTTTCACTTTCTAAACTTGTATTTTGAAACAATAATCCTTCATTTGAGAAATCTGAATAGGATATGAGGTCCATATGTCAAAACCTGAAAAAAATTAACAATAGCCGGGTGAATTCATCTAGCTGTTGTTTGTGTCACTAAATTGCCTTATTTTCTTTCTGAGTTAAGAACAGGGTTTTCATGATCTTAATTTTGTTTTAGAATAAACATAATAAAGCATTTCTTATTTATGTATTTACTTACTTTAAAGACGTGGAGTACAAGTCAGGATTAGGTATACAAATGATCATCTTACAGGTAAAGTTTGGGCCTGACTTTGGTTCCCACTTCATCTGGTTTGAGGTCAAGTACCCTTATTGGTGAAGTGTGCCCCCACCCTGCCTCCCCTAGCAGTATTTCACAACTGCTAATCCCTATCTTACATGATAGGATATTACACTGCCATCAGGAAGGACAAAATTATGAACTTTGCATCAACTTGGATGGATGTAGAGTCTAAAATACTTGGTGATCTATCACAGAGACAAAAAACTGAGTACCACATGTTCTCACTCATAAGAGGACCCTGAACCATTATAAAAATGCACATCTAGTGAAAGCATAAAAGAGGTGATCAGAAACTACAATAGTGTCTAGTACAAAGTTATTTAGAAAATGCTTTCACATTAAGATTAAGAGGAATCAGAAGATATATCCCCACATGACAGGAAAATGCAAATAGTAATTCTATAAATCACTACTGGTTTTCCTTTCCTCTCACCACCACCTTCTTTGAACAGTGTCTCTTATATAGAGATGTCAGATCAGAAGAAGTTTATTCATTTATTCCGTTGTTAAACCAAACATGTACATGGTGTCTAACATAAGAGTAACACTAAATGCTTTACTAATATTAACTGATTTATTTCCGAGAGTAATTTGTCATGATATGCATGAAGTAAAGATATGCAGATTCAAAAGGATAAAGGAAGGAGAATGTAAGGGGAATAGTAAGAAAAGAGTGTCTATCAATTTTGTTGTGGTTGAGTTTCTGCAGAATATGCCTAGAAAGGCTCAGATGGAAAGAAAAACTAAATCAATACAGAAAATAATCCAGTCATTAATATTCATATAAAAATATAATCCAGTCATTAATACCCAGATAAAATTATAAAACTTTTTATGTTACTTAGTTTGAAGATTTGGGAAATAACTTATACGTATAATTCCTGTTTTTCATTCTGTAGCATCTCCGGTTTTCATCTACAAGGTAAAATTGAACTTTAATTTTGTGAAATTCATATTGAAGTTTCATTTAAATTGTGAGGAGAGGGCAACCCCTTTCGGGTCCCCTCCCATTGGGGAAGCTTTTCCGTTCTCTCAATAAATCCTGCTTTAAAAATAAATAAGTAAATACATAAATAGATTGTGAGAAGATATTTTAATGGCAAAGGAATTTAGAGAGTTGCATATTAGATAACCTGAAGAATCCAAACACTTGCTTGAGAGTAACGATTGACTGGAATTGAGAATTTTAAGGCTGATGGTCTACTATAAGTATGCAACACAGTTTCGTGGAAATATGAAAATCTCTACTGCCCACTGTACATTTGATTAGGGCATTTTCTTTGAGTTGTGGTAATAATAACCACCTCATTGAGCCTAACAATTCTATTTAAGCTCTATTGTTGCTGAATTGATATCTACAGTTTCTTCTTGCCTCCACCTCCTCTTTGCCCAATTTCTCAACCCCACATTTGCCAGAGTCATTTACCCAAAGTACAGACCGAAATTTGTAAAAAACTCAAACAGCTCTGCAATTGGTTACATTATTTTGTGGCACTCCGTTGTGTCGTCAGTGGCCATTGTAAGTCTCCCATGTTTTCTCCTTCTTACCTCATCACTCACTATCCCAGATCATTATGCCACCCCCTCTACATGGAGAATATAGAAGCTAGCCATCTAGAACTTTGCTATTCTATGAGGTAGTCACTGACCACATGTGACTGTCTAGCACTTGATATATGCGGCTTGTCCAAATCAAATTGTGCCATGTTTGTCAAATATATTAGATTTCAAAGATTCCAGACAAAAATGTAAAGTATATTACTAATATTTTAATGTGGTTATAACCATGAAACAATAGCATTTAGCATAAGTTGATTAAATAATATATATTATAATCAATTTTGCCAGTTTTATTTATCTTTTTAATGAGGATACTAGAAAGGTTATCATTGCATATGTGGCTCATGCTTATGTCTAGCATTTGTATTAGATAACTTAGCTCAGAAGCTAACTCAGAACCAAGCACACTCTGACCATACTATATTCTGAATTATTAACATACAATTATGCACTATTTTTCCTGCTCCAGTAGTACCGCATACCAAAGACAACATGAAGCAAGCAATGCAGTATAATATAGTGGAATAAATATTGATGAGCTGAGTGTCAGAGCAAAATTTTATTTCTATTTCTAGAATTAATTGCTTTGAGACTTAACCCTTGATCTCTAGAAATGGAGAGACTAGCTTAAATAATTTGAAAAACACCTTTCCACACAAAATTTCAAAGGACAATCATATCGGTCTTGCATTTATACTGATGCTGATTTAATATGAGACCTGTAAAAGAAAGCTTACTTCAATGTAAAGTCCTCTAGTTAAATTGAATAAGAAAGGATATGAAATTAATTTCCAGAAGAAAAAGAAAAAAAAATTCCTAAAATCTATTCCTCCTGTGTCATACAGTCACCATGAGTGACATGGAAGCCACTTAACTCAGCTTTTGATAACCAGACTGAATTCCATCTTTGACATTTGTTGTTGCCGGGGCTTACATGTCATAGGTCTACATATAATGTTATAGTATGGTTATTATTGCTTATTGATCTCAAAGTTGTTCAATGTAATAAGACACATATATTGCCCAGTATTCTGGGCATTGATGTTAATAGTTTCCATCACTTCACCTCAAACTTCCTCAAAGCCATATATATATACAAAAAAAAGTCTAAGGCTTAGTGTTTTCACTTTATAGAATTGTTTAATGCCTGTGAATTTTCCAATGTCAAGGGAATTTAAGACACAACATAAAGTCAACATAGAGGGAAATAAACTTCAATGACGTTCACTGTGTCCTTGACCCTAACCAACTTCCTAAAGAACAAATTCTGAAAAGAATGGTTCTTCTTCATAGAATAACTGCACCTACTTTAGTTGGACAAAATTCATTTTTCTTTAAATTCCAGTGTTGAGAGATATTTCATTTTTATCTATTCACCAGGCCATATGTCATATATTTTACTTCTTTGTTTAGCAACTCTCTACTTGTTCTAAAATAGACAGCTCATGAGGGGGAAGGTTATTTACCTATATATTTTTGTTTATCTCTCTATATCCAAGCCTGAGAATAATTTCTGGCAAGAAACTAAGTTATTGATAAGTATTTATCAAACAAATGAGTGGATATCATCTTATCTGAGTTTCATTAATAAATAGTCATAATTGGTGACATCAAATCAAAAAGCTGGCATGTGAATATTTATTCACGTTATGGCTAAACATCTCCATAACACTATTTGTACTAATGTATTTTTATTCAACAAATATTCATTTACCATTTTTTATGTGCAAAGCAAAGAAGATAAGAATTATGGTAAATTATCTGTCTCTTTAAATGTATTATGAAGGAATTAAACTAGTTTACATATAAAGTATCTTTCCCACAAAAACACTGTCATAATCTCTTTCATAGTTCATAAAAACATTTATGACAATGAATCTAGAAACCATGGAAATGAGTATATGAGAGGAATCTCCCAAAAAATGGAATACACTTTTGGAGGGCAGTTCCCTCATAATAAAGGTTGCTCCTTCTAGGTAAGTATTCTAGGAACCTATCACCATCAGTGTACCACCTAGGATTGTTGTGAGAGGCTGTGTTCTGCTTCAGTGATTTTTTTTTTTTTTGGTGGGGGAGAAGAGTGGGAGATATTATTTCAAGGCATTCGCCCATTTCACAATGGGCAATTTTTTCACCTGCCCACACCTCACTGAGTGTTCATCAGTTTTTGACCAAAAATGGCATGGCGCCCATGTCCTACCACCCTTCCTATGCACCCGATCTCACCATGAGAGACTTTTTTTGTTGTTAAAAAAAGTTCTTGAAGGGAAACATTTTGCTGATGTGTAAGCAGTGAAGAAAAAAATGGCAGAAGCATTAAAAGGCATCAAAATTTATTAGTTCAAATACTGTTTTGAGCAGTAGAGAAAGCATCTTGATAGGAGTATTGCATCAAACAGAAAGTACTTTGACAATGATTGAAGTTTAAGCATAAAAGAATAAAAACACTCCCACTAACAGTTTAGAAGTGTTCCCTTTTTTCTGCATCCTCTCCAGCATCTGTTGATTTTTGAGTTCTTGATGTTGACCATCCTGACCTGAGTTAGGTTGTATCTCAGTGTGGTTTTAATTTGCATTTATTTGATGATTAGTGAAGCTGAGTATGTTTTCATATATCTGTTGGCTGCTCGTATGTCTTCTTTCGAGAAGTGTTTATTCACATATTTTGCCAATTTGGAATGGGGCTGTTTGTTATTTTCTTTTCAGCACATTTGAGTTTCTTGTAGATCCTAGATGTTAGACCTTTGTCAGACATACAGTTGGCAAATATTTTTCCCCCATCTGTAGGCTGTCTCCCTGCTTTCTTAATGGTTTCTTTGGCTTTGCAGAAGCTTGTCAGTTTGATGAGGTCCCACTTGTCTATCTTATCTCTTATGGCCTAGGCACTTCGGGTTTTGATCAGGAATTGGTTGCCAGTTTCAACTTCCATAAGGGTATCTCCTGCATTTTCTAAGGTCCTTTTAGTTTGAGGTTTACATTTAGGCCTTTGATCCATTTAGAGTTGATTTTTGCATCTGATAATAGATAGGGATCTCGTTTTAATCTTCTGCATGCAGTCAGTCAGTTTTCCCAGCACCATTTTCTGAATAGGTTTTCTCTCCCCAATGGTTGATGGTGGAGTCATTGTCAAAGATGAGTTAGTTGAGAAATTGAGGCTTTACTTCTGGATCTCTATTCTGTTCCATTGGTCTATATGTCTGTTCTCATACAAATACAAAGCTCTTTTGATTATTGTCGCTTTATAAAAAAGTTTAAAGTTTAATAGAACCTCTGTGGAAAATAGTTTGGCAATTCCTAAAAGATCTAAAAATCAGTCTTCCATATGATCCCACAATTCCCCTACTGGGAATATACCTGGAAGAACTCAAATCATTCTTTGGAAAAGACACCTGCACACGTATGTTTATTGCAGCATTGTTCACCATAACAAAAACATGGGACTAACTGTGTTGCCCATCGAAAAAGGACTGGATAAAGAAAGTGTGGTACATATCCATGATGGAATATTACGCAGTCATAAAGAAGGACAAAATTATGAACTTCACAGCAACTTGGATGGACTTAGAGTCTATAATACTGAGTGATCTATCACAGAAACAAAGAACTGAGTATCATACGTTCCTACTCATAAGCAGACCTTGAACAAATATAGTAATACTATAAGAAAAGGATTGGCAGTAGTGGGAATTTACTGGGGGGGTACACACCTCATTAACAAGGGTACCAGCATTATGAACACTTGTATACCTAACCCTGAATTGTACCCTACATCTTTAAGATAAAAAAAAATTCAAAAGAATAAAAACACAATTTTTTATAAATAAATTCCAGAGTTTTTTAATTCCCTCATATAATTAACCTAACCTGGTAGCTGATAGAACATTCAATTTCCTTGGCAACTATGGATTAAAACTGTATTATGAAACCTCTGCCTTCTCCTTAGTTTAAGAATTAGGTGAGAGAGAATATATGCTATCCATTTCACACTTCTGATTCATGAACATATCACAAAAGATTGTACACAAGCCACATGTCTAATCTTAAAAAGTTAAGTCAGATAACACACCATAGGTAAATCAAGAGAAAGTCCTGATCCCTATATGACTTACCTTCATAAATGGACATGTATAATATTAATCTGCTATGCTCATCAGATTTTGGAATACTTCATTAAGAATTTCACAAAGTAACAATAGTTTTCATGAAAAAATCATATAATAAACTTGTAACTTTGGTCATAGATTTTCACAAGTG
This sequence comes from Tarsius wallacei, assembly GCA_963574415.1. Taxonomy (NCBI): domain Eukaryota; kingdom Metazoa; phylum Chordata; class Mammalia; order Primates; family Tarsiidae; genus Tarsius; species Tarsius wallacei. Next base: position 5,140 of record CAUYQG010110372.1, on the reverse strand, counting down.
AAGAGTATAAATGAAGATATTAAGTAAAAAATTACACCAGAGTTAAATAGGCAAGACTTTATTTAAGGCTATTGCAATAGGGATTGAGGATATTGTTGTGGGAAAAGAGATTGCACTCATTGCCAGTGAAATAAAAAGTAAGAACCTTTTGTGTTTTATTTTGTTTCATTTTTGTTTGTTTTTAGTACTAGGTTGAGCTAGTGAAAAAACGTTGGAGTACATTATGGGTGAGACTGTCAAAGTGATTAGGTCATCTGCTAAGGGGTGTTTTTTGTTTTTTGTTTTAAAGTTGGGCTCCTACTATCCCAGAGAGACTGAGGAAATAGAGTGTTACCTTAATTGATGGGTCCTTGGGAAAGGCATTTCTGGTTTGTAAAAGTGATAAGAAGCTAGAAGAATACACATCTTTAAGAAGCAAAAGAAAAGTTTTAAATTGCAGGTTTTCTAAAGTAAATGCTCTAAGAAAAGAGAAGTTAAGACCCACAGTCAGGAATTAACCTGTCTAAAGTTAATCCAACTTAGGGGAATGTTAAGGCTATCTTAGTCAAAGAGAGAAAAATATAAATTGGATGCATATTGATTTTTGGAAAGCTGAAGTTTAGAAGAAGACTTATTCAAATCCACCCACTGGTTAATGGTAGGATAGAAATAAAAATGGAGGACTTCCATCTTCTCCTATCCGAAGTGGCACACTTCCTTAATTTTATTGTTTCTTAGTCTCCATACCACACTTAGTTGAGTATTTTCTATAGAAGAATGCTGATACATTGTAAGATATGAGATTGTAAGGTTTTGGAATATTGCATTTCTCTTCCTTAACAGAATTCAGAATTAATTGATTAATAAATGTAGAAGTCAGAGAAAAGGATGACATAATATCTCTTTATATTGATGGATGATCTATCCTTGTGGTCTGCTTTTAACACAGCAAGGCTTTTCCTCTTAATCTGGTTTTCGTTCCTCTTGATGTCATCTTACTATCAAAGGTGTTCAGTGTAGCTTTCACAACAAGATTATAAAACTGGTTAATACAGTCCACTACATTAAACTAACTTCTAGTTTACTCTGTTCTCAAGGTTAACACTTCCTTCCTATTCTATTCCCAGCAATTTATTATTTCAAGTTATAATATCTAAAAGAATGTATTCAATGATTTCCAAATAGATTAAAGGGCAGCATTATCTAATAATACAAAGCATCATATTGAAAGCTCAATTTTAGTATCATCCAAATTTAATGATATTCTTATTAAAAAGTCAAAATATTAGATCAACATGGAAGTTAAAAATTCAAAGAATTATAATCAAGTAAATTGAGTTCTGAGTTTATTCTTCTCTGTTTACTATTATTTGTTTCCATCGAGATAGGCTCACTCCAACGGCTGTGTGGATGTGGTGTTTCTTCGGCAGCTTCAACCAAGACACTTTTCAATATAATGACTGCATTCCATGTAGGTCTTGAAATGTTGATATGGACTTTCAGAGGTTATTCTATTAAAGAGTCCAAAATATCAGAGGCTACTGCTCATGTTCAAACCTTGTGACTCCCTTAGGAAAAATCATGTCTTCACAATGAGCAGTTTTGTTGATTCATTAGCTGTCCAGAGTAATGATGTCAAACTGAAGGCATGTAATCAGTGATGTTGGAGGAATCAGTGATGCTGGAGGAAGGAGAGAAGAGTGCAATTTTCTAACCATGCTGGAATGTGAATCAATCTGATAGTATTCATAATGTAAATAAGGTACTGTGGCAGATAAGCATAAAAAATTTTAGTGATTTCATATAAGAGAAGCATATTTTGTGCTCAAGGAAGTGGTATAGCATAGGAAGTAAGAGACATTGCTATATGCAAACTTATAGGTATTATAGATTCCATGGGAAGACTCCCAAAGTCACCTAGAATGTTCATATCCAATTGGCAAAAAGGTATATAGAGATTTGAAGATCATGAGGGAGGTTTTTGTAGTTCAGGACTGGGAGTGGCATACATAAATTTTTGCCTACGTTTCATGAGTCAGAACACGGTAACTTGGCCAAACTAACTACAAAATAGTTTGGAAAAATGCAGATTACATGTCTGCCCGAGAGAAGCTATACTGATTTTCTCTACAGCAGATCAGTTTGTGCCTAAGTAACCTATAAGTCTAAATTCATTAGGATATATGTTTCATGCTAAACTAATTATGACTTTATAATGTACTGTATTTTTGATTGGATGATGGAAATGTACCTAAGTACAATATCTCTTGTCTCAGAGAGTGACATTTGAGTATTTATTTCTGCAAAATTTAGAAATTTGTAGTAATAGAAACTCCATTCACTAGGACTAATGCTGTTGTTTTTCTTTCTCAATCAGAGCATTCCAAACTTCTGTTACTTCCATAGCTTACTGTGTGTGGTATTCTAAGGTTACACTGAATGTGAGTTGGATCTAACAGCACAACTATCGATCTTTTTTATTGATTAATTGATTGATTATAAAGATGTGGGGTACAATTCAGGGTTAGGTATACAAACATTGAATGTGCAGGTACCCTTGTTGATGAGGTATGCCCCTCCCTCCCCTAGCAGTTTCCCTCAACTGCCAATCCCACACCCCCTCCCCTGACAGTTTCCCATTACTACCAAATGCTTTCTTATAGTATTATAATTGTTCAAGATCCACTTATGAGTGGGAACATATGGTACTCTGTTCTTTGTTTCTGTGATAGATCACTGAGTATGATCGACTCCAAATCCATCCAAGTTGCTGCGAAGTCCATATATCTGTCCTTCTTATGGCTGCAAAATATTCCATTGTGTATATGTACCACATTTTTTTTTATTCAGTCCAGCTTCTTTGGGCAACATGGTTGGTTCCATGTTTTTGCTCTTGTGAATAGAGCTGCAATGAACATACATGTGCAGGTATCTTTTTTGGTAGAATGACTGGAGTTCCTTCAGGTTAAAAGTGTTCCTTCAGGTTAAAAATTGTCTCGCGCCACACAAAAATTATATAATGTACTGGGGGATGCCAAAAATGTATACACACTTTAAGTATGACGTTTGCTCAAATGAGTGCTAGTGTTAATCAAATGAATGCTAGTGTCACCATGCAACAGGCAGGACAGTCAAATAAAATTATGGTAGCACAGTTGAACGAATGACATACTACATATTGCTACTGTAATTCAATTCAACTTTGAAAAGTGATACATAGATAACATTGCTCATGATATGTATACATTTTTTGGCACACCTGAAGATAGTGTATATGCATAATAAAACTGCTTTTTCATATTTTTATTATAAAGTTTAGAAAAATTAGAACTATATAAAACTAGTGAGTAATTTAACCTTGTTTTTATAAAACAATCAACATCTCATGCGATGGAAGGTTGTGATTCTTAATGCATTATCAAGGTGCTCATCAGAAATGTTTGTTCAAATTTTGCTCTTTGTGTGCTTCATAATGGGAAACAGTTGCTCCCCAATGTATGTGCTGCCATAGAGTGATGTCATAAATAAGGTATGATTGCGAAATAAGAGTTTTTTTCTCTAAGAAGGTAGGTCTTATACAAGTTCAATAAATAGACATAGTCAAATTTTTCTTGAATGCCTGATTGTAACTCTATTAGTTTATTCTCCATTCACTAGGCATTTAGAACTAGTGTTAGACAGTCTTTAAGACAGCTTCTAGTAATCCCTGTATCACAGTATTCACACAACTGTGTAATCCTCTCCTTGGGTTTGGACTTAACTTCTAAAAAATATAATATAGGAAATCTGGGCACTCTATCCTCCACCATGCATGCACCAGGCTTACACAGGAACAGAAGCCCTGCCCAGTGCATGAGAGTGGGTGTGTACCTAAGAAACTTCGGGTCTGTTTACCTCCTCCCAGCCGTGAATGAGTCATTGGTCCCATGTGAGAGGAGTCCTGGTCAGGGTACAGCAGTGGACAACTGGACCCCAAGCAGAACGGAGAAGGAAAAAAATCATGCTCGGTCAGCAGCCATCAGTGTGTGGCCAGGTCCCAGGCAAGAAAAATCTACCTGCAGATTGAACCATGCTAGTGGCTGGCCCATCTTTTCAGCCAGATCAGCAAGAATCACCTCCAGCCCAGCATATCTACAGGATGGACTTCCTTCACTCTCCACAGTGGCAGGGAAATTGTTTTTTTTTTCAAAAGCTAAATGTGGACTTGAACAGGAAGGGAGGGACACAAAAGACACCTGCAGGCTTTATTGGTGAGAAGGCTTCTGATCTACAAACTACAGATAGCAGTTGGGGGTCCCATCTCCCCAACTCTGCACAGTGCTAGCAGTAGGAGCTGCTACAGTTGAGAAGCCTACCGTAGGATGGAGCAAGGAGCAAAAGTACATTCTCCTCCCTCTTTCACTAAGTGACCTATACTGAACCACAGAAAACGCCCTAGAAGAGTGTCAGTGACTAACTTCAGAACAACAAAACTGAAAGAACATTACAGACAGGGAAGAAAGGCTTGTCACAAATGAGGAAAAAGAAAATAGATATCCATCAGAGAAAGTAGATATCAAAAGGCAAACAATGGAAAAACTCCTGAACAACCTGCACCAGATGACAGTCACAGAAACCAGAGACTGGATGGCTAAAATGAACAGAGAAAACCAAGACAAACTAGAAGTAAAACTCACTAAAGTTATACAGGAAGTCAAAGTGGAGTTGGCCAATTTCAAAACCCATTCTGAAATACTGGAAATGAAGAACTCCATCCTAGAAATCAAAAACATAGTCACAAGTATAGGGCATAGGATCAACAATGCAGAGGAAGAATCAGCTTGAAAACAAAATCGTGGAATTAACCTAATCTTTCAAAAACGGAAAAAAGCTCAAAAAGAAAAAAAGGAGAGCTTCCAAGAGATGTGAGAGTATGTCAAGAAGTCAAATACATGCATTACTGGTATCCTTGAAGCAGAAAGAAAACTGAGAACACCATGGGACAACCATTCTATGAAGTTATTCAAGAAAACTTTCCACATCACACAAGAGAGGTGATAGCTCAAGCACAAGAGATTCAGAGAACCCTCTCAAGACATCACATGAGAAAACCTACTCTAAAACATATATTAATCCAACTCCACAAAGTAAACATGTAACAAAAAGTTTTAAAGGCAGCAAG